>CM059194.1:6355204-6421512 GCA_030323885.1 Branchipolynoe longqiensis | reverse complement strand
ATATACACACAGATGTATGTGAAGTGGGTGAGACTGCTCGACCTCATTTTGCGCGGGCGCGCATTTTGCGAGGCAGGGTTCCCTGCTGTAAAGCGTTGCTTGGATACGTCGATTGTGACTATCCTAGCAACGATAGGAGGTCGGGCCTTCGGAGCCAGACCCTTCGGACGTGTTTTTGCATGCTCCGATGTTTTAGCCGAGATCTAGGCCTTTATTGTCGAAATTCCAAACTTATTTAACTTAATTATATGGGAGGGGATTTGACTTATAACATACATTCCACTGTTGAACTATATTTAAATCATAACATAAGTTATATTGCTAAATTCATTCTGTTAGTAAGAGGTAAGAATAAAATGGTGAGCTCCTAAGAAGTGACATGAACGTTCCTTGCATTCTTTACTGTCCTCCAGACTTATATTATTAACCGCTATGGTCAACTTCAGATTGCTATTTGGATTGCTCTATAATCTTATTTAATTAAGGGCCTTCTGCCCATGGTCTGTCAGGAGTCGAACTCTCCACCTCGGACATTGCTAGTCAAGGGTCAGGCTGGCAGGATGACAGACAACCGGCAGCAGGAGGCACAAGTCATTCACATGGAAACAATTATTTATATTAACACGTAGGGTCGCCTTAAGCGGGGGTGGAATAGCCCGACGGTTAAATATATATATACATACATATATACATAGATAGATACATGCATAAATGCATGGACTGATACATGGATAGATATATATAGATACACAGATGTATATACATAGATAGATGCATAGATATATATATACATATAGATACACAGATGTGTATATGCATACATAGATATATACATGGATATATATATATATATATATAGATATAGATACACAGATGTATATATATACATACATAGATAGATCATCATCATCATCATGCTGTCGGTCGCGATGCGACAAAGACTGCTTTCATTACTTGACTGCCGCTCTCCATTTAGCTCTCTGCTGTGAAAGTTGGGTCCATGAGTCGGTCTTAATGTCTCTCAGCTTCAGGTTTCTCTTGGATAGATAGATATATACAGATGCACTTGAGACAATTAGGTGTCAACTTGGTTGAAATGAATGAGTCGCAGTCAGAGGTCATAGCGTGACCTCTCCTTGTGTCAAATACAGCACTTGAGCAAACACTGCACCTATTCCAACCCACCCCCACCCCCACCCCCAACCCACGCTCATACACACACCCTCCCACTTGAGCAAACACTGCACCTATTCCAACCCACCCCCACCCCCACCCCCACCCACGCTCATACACACACCCTTCCACAGACACCCTCTCCCACCACCCCACCCCTCTCCCACCACCCCACCCCTCTCCCACCACCCCCACCCCTCGCCCACCACCCCCACACCCTCACATACACCCCCACCCATTCTCACCCCCACCACCCACAGACACCCCCACCCCCACATGTGCGTACTGCGCAGGTGTGTCGCGGTGCATGTTCGTTGAGGCGTGACGTGCTCTGGACCCACACACGGCTGTCAGTCATTGTCAATGGCTGTGAGCAATCTTAATACAGAAAAAGTGAAATATCTCTAAAACCACACCACCTAGAAACAAACTGATTGAAATACATATAGAAAACACATTCAACAAACAGATTATATTAAATCTATATGGTTAGGGTTCTGCATTTCTATTAATTTTGAATAAAATAGACGTTTTGCACTGTGCGTACCAGCAAACTCAATGCATTGTCAATGGCCGTGAGCAATCTTCATACAAAAAAAGTGAGATATCTCTAAAACCACACCACCTAAACACAAACCGATTGGAACACATGTAGAAAACACATTCAACGAACAGATTATATTAAATTGATAAGGTTAGGGTTCTGCATTTCTATTAATTTGGAATAAAACTGAAAGAATGATCTACCTCTCTATGGACTATGTTACTGCAACCGACAGGTTGTTTACTAGTTGATATCGCCACAATGGCCGCACTTCCGGTTGATGACATCACGGGAATACCCTCTATTGTCTGACGTCGCCAAGGTTTGGCGCGACCCTTGCAATCCCCGTTCCACGTCGGGCGGGACGGCCTAGTGGTTAAGGGGCGGGACGGCCTAGTGGTTAAGGGGCGGGACGGCCTAGTGGTTAAGGCGCGGGACGGCCTAGTGGTTAAGGCGTGGGACGGCCTAGTGGTTAAGGCGCGGGGCGGCCTAGTGGTTAAGGCGCGGGGCGGCCTAGTGGTTAAGGTGCGGGACGACCTAGTGGTTAAGGCGTGGGACGGCCTAGTGGTTAAGGCGTGGGATGGCCTAGTGGTTAAGGGGCGGGACGGCCTAGTGGTTAAGGCGCGGGACGGCCTAGTGGTTAAGGCACGGGATGGCCTAGTGGTTAAGGCATGGGATGGCCTAGTGGTTAAGGCATGGGACGGCCTAGTGGTCAAGGCGTGGGACGGCCTAGTGGTTAAGGTGCGGGATGGCCTAGTGGTTAAGGCACGGGATGGCGTAGTGGTTAAGGCGCGGCACGGCGTAGTGGTTAAGGCACGGGATGGCCTAGTGGTTAAGGCATGGGACGGCCTAGTGGTCAAGGCATGGGACGGCCTAGTGGTTAAGGTGCGGGATGGCCTAGTGGTTAAGGCACGGGATGGCCTAGTGGTTAAGACGTGGCACGGCCTAGTGGTTAAGGCATGGGATGGCCTAGTGGTTAAGGCATGGGACGGCCTAGTGGTCAAGGCGTGGGACGGCCTAGTGGTTAAGGCACAGGATGGCCTAGTGGTTAAGGCACGGGATGGCCTAGTGGTTAAGGCATGGGACGGCCTAGTGGTTAAGGCACGGGGCGGCCTAGTGGTTAAGGCGCGGGATGGCCTAGTGGTTAAGGCACAGGATGGCCTAGTGGTTAAGGCATTGGATGGCCTAGTGGTTAAGGCGCGGGGCGGCCTAGTGGTTAAGGTGTGGGACGGCCTAGTGGTTATGGCGTGGGACGGCCTAGTGGTTATGGCGTGGGACGGCCTAGTGGTTAAGGCACGGGATGGCCTAGTGGTTAAGGCATGGGATGGCCTAGTGGTCAAGGCGTGGGACGGCCTAGTGGTTAAGGTGCGGGATGGCCTAGTGGTTAAGGCATGGGATGGCCTAGTGGTTAAGGCGTGGCACGGCCTAGTGGTTAAGGCACGGGATGGCCTAGTGGTTAAGGCATTGGACGGCCTAGTGGTCAAGGCGTGGGACGGCCTAGTGGTTAAGGCACAGGATGGCCTAGTGGTTAAGGCACGGGATGGCCTAGTGGTTAAGGCATGGGACGGCCTAGTGGTTAAGGCACGGGGCGGCCTAGTGGTTAAGGCGCGGGACGGCCTAGTGGTTAAGGCACAGGATGGCCTAGTGGTTAAGGCATTGGATGGCCTAGTGGTTAAGGCGCGGGGCGGCCTAGTGGTTAAGGCGTGGGACGGCCTAGTGGTTATGGCGTGGGACGGCCTAGTGGTTATGGCGTGGGACGGCCTAGTGGTTAAGGCGCGGGGCGGCCTAGTGGTTAAGGTGCGGGATGGCCTAGTGGTTAAGGCACGGCACGGCCTAGTGGTTAAGGCATGGGACGGCCTAGTGGTTAAGGCATGGGATGGCCTAGTGGTTAAGGCACGGGATGGCCTAGTGGTTAAGGCACGGGATGGCCTAGTGGTTAAGGCATGGGACGGCCTAGTGGTTAAGGCACGGGGTGGCCTAGTGGTTAAGGCACGGGACGGCCTAGTGGTTAAGGCACAGGATGGCCTAGTGGTTAAGGCATGGGATGGCCTAGTGGTTAAGGTGCGGGGTGGCCTAGTGGTTAAGGCGCGGGACGGCCTAGTGGTTATGGCGTGGGACGGCCTAGTGGATAAGGCGTGGGACGGCCTAGTGGTTAAGGCGCGGGGCGGCCTAGTGGTTAAGGTGCGGTATGGCCTAGTGGTTAAGGCACGGCACGGCCTAGTGGTTAAGGCATGGGACGGCCTAGTGGTTAAGGCATGGGACGGCCTAGTGTTTAAGGCATGGGATGGCCCAGTGGTCAAGGCGTGGGACGGCCTAGTGGTTAAGGCACGGGATGGCCTAGTGGTTAAGGCGCGGCATGGCCTAGTGGTTCAGGCACTGCACGGCCTAGTGGTCCAGGCACTGCACGGCCTAGTGGTCAAGGCATGGGATGGCCTAGTGGTCAAGGCGTGGGACAGCCTAGTGGTTAAGGCATGGGACGGCCTAGTGGTTAATGCACGGGACGTTCTAGTGGTTAAGGCGCGGCATGGCCTAGTGGTTCAGGCACTGCACGGCCTAGTGGTCAAGGCATGGGATGGCCTAGTGGTCAAGGCGTGGGACGGCCTAGTGGTTAAGGCATGGGATGGCCTAGTGGTTAAGGCGCGGCACGGCCTAGTGGTTCAGGCACTGCACGGCCTAGTGGTCAAGGTGTGGGACAGCCTAGTGGTTAAGGCGTGGGACGGCCTAGTGGTTAAGGCGCGGGGCGGCCTAGTGGTTAAGGCATGGGACGGCACAGGATGGCCTAGTGGTTAAGGCATGGGATGGCCTAGTGGTTAAGGCACGGGGCGGCCTAGTGGTTAAGGCGTGGGACGGTTAAGGCTGTATGTCATCTACGTAGATGTACATAGTAGGCTAAGTTATCATATACAGGTTAGGAAAAAAACTTGAAAATTTAAAAAAAACTAATATAGAAACTACTAACACCCAAAACCACAAAGGTTGGCCCGAGAAAGATCAGGTAAAGACTCCTGAGTGCGGGACCAGACCAATCCAGTATCACAGCTGTCCAGAGTTGAAAACAAGCACCCTCGCGGGAGCTTATACGTTATGGGCAGAATCAAAATCTTGTCACAAAAAAAAACGGCCTAGTGGTTAAGGCACAGGATGGCCTAGTGGTTAAGGCATGGGACGGCCTAGTGGTTAAGGCATGGGACGGCCTAGTGGTTAAGGCACAGGATGGCCTAGTGGTTAAGGCGCGGGATGGCCTAGTGGTTAAGGCGCGGGACGGCCTAGTGGTTAAGGTGCGGGACGGCCTAGTGGTTAAGGTGCGGGATGGCCTAGTGGTTAAGGCATGGGACGGCCTAGTGGTTAAGGCATGGGACGGCCTAGTGGTTAAGGCACGGGATGGCCTAGTGGTTAAGGCGCGGGACAGCCTAGTGGTTAAGGCATGGGACGGCCTAGTGGTTACGGCGTGGGACGGCCTAGTGGTTAAGGCACGGGACGGCCTAGTGGTTAAGGCACGGCATGGCCTAGTGGTTCAGGCACTGCACGGCCTAGTGGTTAATGCACGGGACGTTCTAGTGGTTAAGGCGCGGCACGGCCTAGTGGTTCAGGCACTGCACGGCCTAGTGGTTAAGGCATGGGATGGCCTAGTGGTCAAGGCGTGGGACGGCCTAGTGGTTAAGGCATGGGACGGCCTAGTGGTTAAGGCACGGGACGTTCTAGTAGTTAAGCCGCTCGCCATGCTCCGCGCGCCGGAGGGATTGTTTGTTTGAGGGATTGATTGATTGTTTTGTTTGTTGGCTTGTTGTTTTACATCGTAGCAACATCTAAGGTCATATCAGGTGCCAACTTTTGGCTGGGTTGGTTGGTTGTTTGTTGGAGTTTTACATCCTGGCATCATCGAAGGTGATATCAGGACGATTTTATAGTGCTGCCCCACTGGGACGCCAGCACCATGTCGAGCACCAGGCTAGGTAGCGATAAGTATCAATTTTGTAAGTCATCGGTTTGACTCGACCAGAATTCAAACTCTCAACTTTTCACACCGGAAGCCTGCGCTCCACTGATCGCAGTAAGTGGGAAGGAGTTCTTGGAATCGGGGTGGGAAGTTGGGAGGGGGGAAGGGGGAGGGGAGAGGGGCTAATAATGCCGAACACCTGGCTAGGAAGCAAAAAGTAACAATTTTTAAGTTATTGGTTTGACTCGACCAGACAAGGTCCTTCGACAAAGCAACAGGTAGTTTTTTTCAACAAGAGTTCTAGTAAGATTCTTTATCCAGCTTCAGTTGAAGGTTTTGAACAGAGCTTCGAAGGCTTCAAGTCCGATTCTTCGGTATGTCTTTGACTAAGGCTTCGAGCAAGGCTTCAAGCAAGGCTTCAAACAAGGCTTCAAGTAAGGCTTCGAGTAAGGTTCTTTGCAAACATGAAGTTCTTTGCAAAGATGAGGTGCATTGAAAATTGTCCTTGTTCGAAGGTTTTCTACAAGGTTAATACTTTCAGATGTGTACGGCTAATCATATATCTTCGAGAATCAGTGACATTGACATTCAACGGCCCCTTAACTTTGACCTTGCGACACGGGACCGGAGGTGGAACAAGAACCGGAAGGAAGCGGCCAGAAGCACAACTTGGCGTTCCATCGGTCTCAGCGCATTTTCTCGAAAGTACGAGACTGTGTCAGTTCCAGTTATATGAATAGCCACCAATCACGAGAAGCAGGTACAAGTGTGGTATGACTGTCACGTGACAAACCTTCCTCGAGCGAGCTCTCAGCCTTGAAGGATACCGGGTGTATTCATGTCACCAACAATGCCACATGCTTCCCAAACTGGTTACTGGTGAAGCAGTACAAAATTGCCAGCTCTAATTCCTGGGCCCCCCTGGGCAAAAACATACCAAGATGAACCTGTCCCCATCCCCCTCCTCCGAATAATACACTGAAATAAATCTGGCCCCGGGGGCAATAATCATCCAATACTGCTCCCTGACAAATAAGGAAATACTCGAACGGACGGGGCTGCCCTCTATCGAAGATCTTCTGATCAAAAAGAATCTCCGGTGGACTGGACACCTCATGAGGATGTCATCAGACAGGCTACCAAAGCAGATCCTCTACTCTCAACTGTCTTCTGGTTACAGAAAGAGAGGGCGCCCTTGTCTCCGGTTCAAGGATACCATCAAGAGAAACCGGAAGCTGAGAGACATTAAGACCGACTCATGGACATCACTCTCAAAGCAGAGAGCTAAATGGAGAGTGGCAGTCAAGTAATGAAAGCAGTCTTTGTAGCATCGCGACCGACAGCATGATGATGATGATGACTGCTCCCTGGACAATAAAAACAACTAACCCCTTTGTTTATCAGACTCAAATGCTCTCCAGCACAACTTTGCATAGTTTTGTTTCCTGTTTATATAACCAAGTAAGTGCATGGAGAGTGTTAGGTTTGCAAAAGGAGCTGAGACTCCTTAGTGTAAAATGACTGTCACAAATTAGAAACAAAACAGACATCACACATTGCAAAGGAAACATTCCATGGCAGCGCCACATTGTATGTCTGACTTTTTTCTAGGTCTGACTCCTAATCTGAAGGTCGGTGGTTCGATTCCCCATGCCCCCATCTCTGCCAATTTGGATTTCCACTGCTGTGTATAACTTACAGCGACATCAAAGGCCAGTTGCTCTCATACCATGTCTATGTGGTGTGGGAGGTTAAAAATCCCTTGGGTCGGTAAAAGTGTAGGCTCGGGCTTTCTCTCGACAAACTGTCTAATGGTGAAAACAAGCCTGTTCAGGCTTATCCATGATAGGCAGTATAAATCTTCAAAAAAAATAAAAATAAAAATAAATACATTGCATGCCAGCCATTCAGAGGGGGGAAAGTTATACTGTGAAGTGGTATTATACCAGTATAAGATTAGTGCCCGACAATTTTATTTCAGTTTAAAATTGCCAGGGGAAGTGTGAGGGTTATCATCCCGGGGTGGTGGTGAGGAGGGGTAATATTTCATCACACCTGCTTCCACGCTCTGTGAACAGGCATACAGGGGGGGTGCATATAATTGTATGAGAAACTGCTTGTAACTAGCGGGCGAACCTCTTCCCACCCTCACTGCTGGTTGCCTCTGTGTTTTTTTGTTTTTCTTATTGAGGCTGTATTTATACTGTCCATAGCATATAAGCCTGGGTATTCAGGCTTGTTTTCAATGCTGGCCAGCTGTAGTGTTGGTGTTATCTTATCACACAGTAGCTGCTGATAAGGTATTTGATTGCCTGAATTTCAGCAGCAGATAGATAGTTGGTTGGTCTGGTTAGTAGTCTATGTTAATTTTTTTGGATTTTCGTGGCATATATATGTGTTTTATTTTTTCTACTCTTACTACTAGACTAGCCTACTCCTATTTACATATCATAGGCTTGTACATAGCTGTGTGGTGTGCTATCTGACTACTTTTGGCATGGTTACCTTCAATTGGGCGTCCCGCTGGTGGGCCATGACATATCACATGCCCCTTTGAAGTGCAGCTTAGTGGGGGTTTCCTCGCCTTCTTTTGCACAGATATTTTTTGTATGTTTTTAGGTCAGGAATTTGTCATTCCTTTTTGGGCATTCCACACCTTGGCAGCCATTTATAATGAATTATAATAATATAAATTAACTGAGCATAATCTAAGGTTTATATATTATATTATTGTACAATTGATATTGCATATGTATTCAGAGTCGCGCACCCACTTTGATCAGGAGTGCGCGAATGGGGCGCCACCTGCGGAGCGCAAACTGTACCAAAACTTGACTGTATTTTTGTATACAGAACTCAGCTGTGCCTCGTTCCTTATTTGCCGGAGTGGCCTTACACGTCGGTCACCAGAATGTTCAGATTATGTTGTAGAATTCTAATTCAATTCAATGCGTTATCTCAGACTCCGCAATTATGGCAGTTACAGTTTGCTTGTTAGTGTGTTGTTGTTTTACGTCCTAGCAACATCTAAGGTCATATCAGGACGGATACTGACTTGTAACAGTGCGAACTCATGGTGGCTTTTTAGCGCTGCCCCACTGGGAGACCAGGCCACCAGAACCGTAACCTGATATCCCACTCCGTCACATTATCCTGACACTGAACCAACCATTCCTTGCCCTATCCTAATAATGCCGAGCGCCAGGCCAGGAAGCGGCAAGTATCAATTTTTAAGTCATTGGTTTGACTCGATCAGGGTTCGCACCCACAAACTCATGGGTTCAGATCCCCTGATCTCCCAAAACAGGAGATGGACGCTCAACTCATTCGTCCATCCCATCTGGCGTTGCAGTTACATAAATTGGTCCATAGTAGGTACATTTAAGAATAAATGTGAATAACATATAAGTAATATTACGAACACTACAATACTAACCATTATCAAAATGTTGGTCTACATACAGTCTATATACAGTGTTAAAACATTGTCTGATTTGTTAAGTCTGGTAATACATTTGAATATTAGATTCGTGAATAACAGCCTGGAAGGCTGACACATCAACATTGGCAAATAGCTGACTAGCACTATGATAGTTAGGTATACGGAGTTAGGTATACGCTAAATTATTATTTTTAATGTTATAAATACATTCTATAGTTCTGTAGTGGTCTGCACTGACCTCTTAGGCAAGGAGCCGCATAGAAAGGTAGGCGTGGGTAGTGTGGTGACATCAGGGTGCCTAGGTGGTGTATGGTTAGCACACTGGCCCTGAATGCAAAGAGATGTGAGTTCGAGTCCCACTCTAGGCATAATATTTCCCATTTTCATCACCCCCACGACACTGGTTCCATGACCAGGATCATGTACAAGCTATGCGCAGTATAGTTGTTGAACCTACCCTGTGTATGTGTAAGTGCACTGCCTGTATGTATGTAATTGTAAGCATTAAAAGACTACAATTCCAAGGGGACGAGTGTAGTAGTCTGCACTGAAACTCTCAGGCAAGGATCCGCATAGACAGGTAGGCGTGGGTAGTGTGGTGACATCAGGGTGCCTAGGTGGTGTAATGGTTATCATACTGGTTCGGAATGCAAAGAGATGTGGGTTCGAATCCCGCTCTAGGCGCAATAATTCCTATTTTCATCACCCCCCACGACAGTTCCACCAAGACAGAAGAATCGTACTTCTTGATTGTAGTATAAACAGTTGGCCCCAATAAACAGAACAAGATAAGACTGATGTGGTTGAGAAGAAGATATATATTCTCTGGCGGAGATATATTAAATGCCCACCTAAAGTTAAAAATTGAATGCGTTAAGGCCAGGCGCAGCTGGCATACAGTGCACAGGGCCGCTCACAGGGGGCGCCACCGTGGTCTATGTCATAATAACAGGGTCAGCTAGATAGGATAAGTGCTAACTATTACATAGGGAACTGAAGATCGGTAGTGTCCTTGTTTATATTCCCATAATGGATTATAGAGCACATAAATAGAACGATACCAGAAATAATGTGATATTCCATTGTAAAAAGTTGATGGATATACATGTACCAAACCTTATGTGGAATGATGAAGGAGTGACTGAAACAAATATTGCCTGGAGTTGGTAAATGTGAATATCTAGGTCATGTTACCACTGAAGATTTGAGTGATGATGATGGTGATGATGGTAGTGGTGGTATAGCTAGGAAGTATAAAAGATGTGCAGGATAATGCTTGGAATTGAAAATTATATGTATGTATTGAATGTGGTTGATTGATTGATTGATTGATTAATTAATTATTTGATGGCAGCTTAATGCCGTGTCAGCAACAATGGCCATATTGGTGGTGCGAAGTGTTCCAATTTGATTCCGTCTGATTAGTTCAGCGACTTAGTTTTCTTTACACAAAATGTAAAAGCTCAGAATGAATGATAAAACTTGTATCAGTCGATAGCTACAATGAATATAAAAGCTTACAATTGGAAAATGTGTCGCAAAAGGTAACAAAATCATAATTAAGACACAATAGGATCATTAAAAAAAAAGTTAAAAGCGATACCATTGTATCTTAATTCCTTGACAATGCCGAAGCCTGTGAGAGAATTTCCGCATTTTCGCGGAAATTCAGCCCTATTCAGTATAACAATTAACATGAGGTGTCCATGAGTGTTTTTGGAATTGTGGGTTGGTATTTGATAGATGGGGAAAATACATCGAATTAGATTGTTTCATTGGGTTTTACATCCGATAAATTCAGTGGTACAGTGAGTGAAGGCAGGGGGACTGAGGCGTGGGTGAGTAGGTGGTGCCACGTGCTCAGGTCATGAGGAACTAGGAGATGACCTAATGAGTAGGTGGCCAGGCAATGAATTAGTGGCTGGGGGAGTAGATGAATCTTCCATCTTATTATACTCGTGTAATGGCTTATACAGCATATATATATACATATATATATATATATATATATATATATATATGTGATGTATAAGGAAATTAAGCGAGTATAAAGCAGCCGTAAGGGAATTTCTATTGGCTTTATCACACTGTATTATGTTATTTTATCCCGATATTATATTATTGGCAAATGGGCTTCCTGCATCTATTTGCTTCCTACTCATACGGGTACCAGTGGCTCCACCACCGCCTGACCATACTTCCGCCGCTACTACTGTCACTTGCGACCGGAATTAAGTGGTCCCTTCGTAAATTCACTGTTGCGCGCAAAGATGTTAAGAAGCTAAACCTGCACGAGTTAGTCGCTGCCCCTGCCCTATGGTGCTTGGACATTGACACTGACTCTCTCTCAAAGAAGGACTATCGTACCTTCCTTGAGCATATCCATTTCCTATCTGTGAGAGCCATGACCGATGATTTCAAGGACGCAGCCCACGTCGCTTATGACTCGGCTATTAGGAAGAAGGCGGAGGAGCATGGCTTCGCCGCCTTCTCTGAGGCATACCAGGGCGCTAGCGTGATACATTACGGTGCGCAGCAGATGAAAACTAAGCGGGGGACCACTTACAATGCCAAACGTAGTAACACTGGGGGCGGTAAGAAATCTTGCTACCAGTGGAACAAGGAAGCTGGCTGTTCCCGGTCAGAGGAGAGCTGTAATTTCGCTCACAGCTGTGGAAAATGTGGTACCCGCTCTCACAAGCAATTCAAATGCACTAGGGATTGACGACCTGGTGAACACTGCCGACTAGTCAAGGGGGCTGTTGTGAGGACTTTTGAGAAGATTAATACTGTTGCTACTGTTGCTCTAGATCACAAGATTGGACCGGGCGAAGCCTGCTCCCATTTTAAACATGTATCGATTGCAGACAGGGGTGTTGACACCGTCGTTGATTCTGACCGTGGTAATGATGCCGACACCAGACACTCATCTTTTGAAAATGTTTCACACGTTCCCTCACCGCCTGTTGACAATTGTGCTATGGTGGGATCTGGCGCCGCCGCTGATAAAAAATGTTTCAGAAGCGGAGGCGCTAAAGCCGGTGGTGATAATGGTTGCGCTCCGTCCGTGAATTATTTCAGGGGCAGAGTGGGGGTTGCTAAGATTGAACCTGATACATGTGCTCGTGATGCTAGGATTGAACCTGATACATGTACTCGTGATGCTAATATTAATTTCAGAGACGCTGGTCAGGGCCGCCCCCATGCCGAATCCCCAGAAGGGGGGGGGACGCTATGACAAATAATACAGTCGTCATTAATGAACCCAGTTGTGGGCAGAGCCGTCCCCATATGTCATCCCGAAATACGAGGCGGGGGGAACGCCAAGATAAATGATGCAACCCGGATTAATGGTACCTACAGTAGTGGCCAGGGCCGCCCCCATTTTGATTTCCATGTGAGGGAGGGGGACGCCGTAATGACTAAAGGTCCCGCATTTGGCGGGAAAAGATGCCCACAAGTCGCTAGGACTGCTGGCGCACACAGCCCCCATGACACCGCTGTCTCAGCCTGGCCGTGTGAGGGGAGTGCTAGTGGCGGGAGGCCAGATACGGGTGAGGGCGATGACAGGCAGATTAGCGCTGGCGACAAATGCTACACCCACACATCCGGCGCCGCCACAGCCTCAGATGTTGCCGCACACAGCGGGACGGACGCCAGCGCCTCTGATGTCCCTAATTTGCAAAGGGCAGGCAATGGATTAGCTGTGACTATAGCCGGCTGGGCTGAGCTCGATGGTCATGAGGGCGGGGGCTGGCTGTCAGTGGTCTATGTGGACAAGGGCCTCTCAGTAACTGTTCGCGAGACCAGAGATGAACTTTCCTTTCGCGTTTATGATAATTGTACGCAGGGTACTTGCTCCTGCACACACACTATAGCGGGCTGTACTGTCCAACTCCGCCCTTGCAGGATCTTCAGCGAATTATTTTTGAGGGGCGACTCCGACCCGGATAGCCAATATATTCTAACCGGGGCTGTCTTCGGATACAATGTAATTAACCCTGACTGTGACTTAGCATACACAACTAACTGTAGGGTTCCCCGAGGCTCAGATGACAGGTCGGCGATTTCAGACAAGCTTACCAGCGAAATCGATAGAGGCGGGGTCTCCGTAGTAGATGACCCACCAGCTTGTATCCACAACTTATTTTGCGTACCGAAAGATGGGGGTGGATCTCGGACTATTGTAGATTGTAGCCGCCCGACTGACTGCTCTGTTAACTCTTGCACTGATGATGTTTGTGTAAAATTTTGCTACAAGAGTGTCGATTCCGTGGTCGAGGTTATGGAGAGGGGGGACTTTATGTCCACAGTTGACAGTAAGGATGCTTACCATGCCGTATCAATACACCCCAGGGACCGGGAAAGGCAAGGCCTACACTGGCACTTCGGTGCCGACGGTGGCACTAAATGCACCTACATGAAGGACAATAGGCTATGCATGGGACTCTCCTCCAGCCCTTATGTGTTTAGCAAGATCTCTGACTTCGTCGTGAGATGTGCGATGCGAGAAGGGGTAGTTAGAGTTATTAACTACCTCGATGATTTTTGCATAGTTAGTCCGAGCCTCGATGAGGGATGTAGGGACCAGGAGAAAATCATAGCTATCCTCAGGAGGGTCGGGTTCTTTGTAAGCTTCGGCAAGCTGACCTCCCCAAGCACCACTGTCCGCTTCCTGGGGATCATCATCGACTCGGTGGAGTTGGAGATGAGGCTCCCTGAAGATAAACTGTGCAGACTGATCGCGGTCCTCAAGGGCGTTAGCGGCCGGCGTAAGGTGTCTCGGAGTGAGCTCGAAAGCCTGGGCGGCTTGCTTGCACACTGCAGCAAGGTAGTTAAGGGGGGTAGGACATTCTGTCGCCGGATTTATGACGCGATTAACAGCGTGAGAGAGCCACACTTTAAGATCAGGCTATCTAAGGGCTTCCGTGATGATGTTGATTGGTGGTGTGGCTTTGCAGCCCGATTTAACGGCAAGGCCCGAATACTGGGACCATTCGCTGCACACCTCTCAACCTACAGTGATGCCTCCAACTTTGGCTATGGGGCCCTTCACGGCCATGATTGGGTAGCAGGCGCTTTCGCCCCAAGGGATGATGACAGGTTAAAAATGAGCATTGGTGCTCACCACAACCCTCCCGATGACCACTCCTCCTCCGCGCATATTAACGTGCGCGAGATGTGGGCGGCCTATGCTGCCGCTCTCAGATGGGGTAGCCTTTGGAAAGATTGCTCGGTTGTCATGGTTACTGACAGCACAACCGTAATGGCCGCTCTCAACTCTGGTCGCTCCAGGAGCCCCGACATAATGTTCTACCTCAGACGCCTCTTCTGGCTAGCATCCAAGGGGAATTTTGAGTTCTCTTCCGTATTTATTGGAAGTAGTGATAACGTCATATGCGATGCTCTGAGCAGGCTGGACGACCCCACCATTGCTAGCCGCATCTCTGAGGCCGACCCGACGGGCAGGCTATGTTGTGCAGGGCTCTTCAGTGAAGTCTTCTCCTCCCCTTGCAGGGTTGGAGGAGCTGCGGTGACGTTCCAAAACCGGTCGTACGCGCCCAACTGAATCACGACACGTGGGGTCCAGGTGAGGAGGTACCTGGAGTTTGTGGGGGGCTACTCGGAGTCACTCAGCCCGTTGCCATGCCCGCCAAGGCAGGTGGCTCTCTATGCCACATGGCTGGCGCGGACGATGAAGTACTCATCAATCCTGAACTACCTCAGTGGGCTGAACAACTTCTTGAGACAGAGGGGCTCGGAGCCAATAGCCTACACTAACTTCGAGATTGCCTCCACGTTAAGAGGTATCCGGAGGGAGTGCTCCACGGCTCCAAGCAAGCCATCCCTATCCTGCCCGAAACCCTCCTGAGCATGTTCCGCTTCCTATTCTCGAAACCGGGCCATGTGGCTTGGAGAGCTGCTCTGCTATGCAGCTTCAGGGCCCTGCTGAGGAAATGCCAGGTGACCGCGTCTGATTCCGCTCTCCTCAGGGGGGACTTCCGCTTCTTCCCCTGGGGGATGATTATATCCATAAGGCGCTCAAAAACTATACAATTTAAGGAGAGGGTCCTGGAGATCCCAGTCGCTCGCTGCCCCAATACCCAGATCTGTGCAGTTCATTGGACAGAGCTCCACTTTGAGCAGCTCCCAGCGACTCAGTTGGAACAGGCTTTCCGGATTCCGGGCGAGGGCCACTCCTCCCACCCCCTTCCTTATAAAGTCTACCAGTCGACCCTGAAAGTATTCGCGGAGAAGGTGGGGCTCGACCCCACAGCTGTCTCCTCCCACTCCCTCAGGAGGGGCGGCTGCACCTTCCTGTCTCTGTGCGGCGCTACAATCGAAGAGCTCCGTACCCGGGGCGATTGGTGCACCGACACGGTCTTCACCTACTTGAAGACCCCCCTCTCGATCAGGATCATGAATGATATGAGGGTGGCCACGTCACTTGCCACCACTCCATTGCCTCCCCAATACTCGGCACT
This sequence comes from Branchipolynoe longqiensis, assembly GCA_030323885.1. Lineage (NCBI taxonomy): Eukaryota > Metazoa > Annelida > Polychaeta > Phyllodocida > Polynoidae > Branchipolynoe > Branchipolynoe longqiensis. Next base: position 6,405,931 of record CM059194.1, on the reverse strand, counting down.
CCTTGACTTATGATATGGGTTGGGGTATCTTCGATCTTGGCAAATATTCCCTATGCCAGAGAATATATTATCTCAACCAACATTCATTGTCTTTCTCTCTTTTGTACTGTAGCTTGTGTTTATGTGATGTATAAGCATTATGCGAGTATAAAGCCGCGTAAGGGAATTTCTATGTCTTTGTTACACTGTATTATGTTATTCCGATATTATATTATTGGCCAATGGGCTTCCTGCATCTATTTGCTTCCTACTCATACGGGTACCAGTGGCTCCACCACTGCCTGACCATACTTCCGCCGCTACTACTGTCACTTGCGACCGGAATTTTTTCCTTTTAGGCTAGGGCAAATATTCCCTATGCCAGAGAATATATTATCTCAACCCACATTCATTGTCTTTCTCTCTTTGTACTGTAGCTTGTGTTTATATATATATATATATATGTTGTATAAGCCATTACACGAGTATAATAAGCTGGAAACTTGAAGGGACCTTAGAAACCAAACTTGAAGGGACCTTAGAAATTTGTTTGGATTAACCGATCATTGGTTCAACCGAGCTTTGGCTTCAACTTGGCTTTGACAATAACGTGGGTGAATTATGCATGTATGTGGACACTTTGATTATTGTTTTTTATGTATATACAATATAACCCCATTAAACCAAGCTCGGTTAAACCAAACGATGGGTTAATCCAAACTTTTTTGGGGGCGGCCCAACAAAATACTACCATTTATCATATAAAAAAGTTAGTGGGGTCTCCGATGACCTTATAATTATAAACACATGAAAGTTTGGTTTAATGTACCGGAAGTGGCCTGGGGCCTGACAATTTTGTTTGGATTAACTGATAATTTTGATTAACCAACGTTTTTTTATATAATAAATGGTAGTATTTGTCCCGGGCCGCTGAAAAAAGCTTGGATTAAGCGATCGTTTCGTTTAACCGAGCTTGGTTTAACGGGGTTGTAATGTGTATGCTGTAGAAGCATTATACGAGTATAATAAGGTCGGAAGCTTCCACCTGCCCCTCAGGGTCTACTCCTCCCTCAGTCATCGGCTGCTGGAGCCTGGAATAAGTCATTGACTGGCTTAACCTACCTCAACCTCAGGTCCGCTAGTGGCGCCACGTGTCCGCTCACGCATCGTGTAACTTACACTCGCTGTATTTTTTGTTTAACCACAAACCATAGATTACCGAAAAGCGCGGAAATCCGAGAAATCGTGAAGATCCCTGAATATTCCGCAATTAAAAAAATGATTTGATATGCTACTCAGTCACATTATCCTGACACTGAGTTAACCAGCCCTTGCCCTATCCCAATAATGCCGGGCACCAGGCTAGGAAGCGACAAGTATGGTTTGACTCGACCAGGAACCGAACTCGTGAACTCCCAATCTTCCGCACGCGAGGCCTGTGCTCTACCGATTCGGCCACCGCGCCCGGTACCTATCCTATTAATGCCGAGCACCAGGCTAGGAAGTGACAAGTATCACTTTTATAAGTCTTTGGTTTGACTCGACCGGGAATCGAACCCCGAACTGCCGATTCGGCCAACACCAACAAATAAGTTGTCATCTAAATACGTAAAGCATCTAAAGATGTAAACACAGTCAGTGTTGTCTAAATACATAAACCATCTAAAGATGTAAACACAGTCAGTGTTGTCTAAATGTGTAAACCATCTCAAGATGTATACACAGTCAGTGTTGTCTAAATATGTAAACCATCTACTAAACACAGTCAGTGTTGTCTAAATGTGTCATCTAAATACGTAAAGCATCTAAAGATGTAAACAGTCAGTGTTGTCTAAATACATAAACCATCTAAAGGTGTAAACACAGTCAGTGTTGTCTAAATACATAAACCATCTAAAGGTGTAAACACAGTCAGTGTTGTCTAAATACATAAACCATCTCAAGATGTAAACACAGTAAGTGTCGTCTACATAAGTAAACCATCTAAAGATGTAAACACAGTCAGTGTTGTCTAAATACATAAACCATCTAAAGATGGAAACACAGTCAGTGTTGTCTAAATACATAAACCATCTAAAGATGGAAACACAGTCAGTGTCGTCTAAATACATAAACCATCTAAAGGTGGAAACACAGTCAGTGTTGTCTAAATACATAAACCATCTAAAGGTGTAAACACAGTCAGTGTTGTCTAAATACATAAACCATCTAAAGATGTAAACACAGTCAGTGTCGTCTAAATACATAAACCATCTAAAGGTGTAAACACAGTCAGTGTCGTCTAAATACATAAACCATCTAAAGGTGTAAACACAGTCAGTGTTGTCTAAATACATAAACCATCTAAAGGTGGAAACACAGTCAGTGTCGTCTAAATACATAAACCATCTAAAGGTGTAAACACAGTCAGTGTTGTCTAAATACATAAACCATCTAAAGGTGTAAACACAGTAAGTGTCGTCTAAATACATAAACCATCTAAAGATGTAAACACAGTCAGTGTTGTCTAAATACATAAACCATCTCAAGATGTAAACACAGTAAGTGTCCTCTACATAAGTAAACCATCTAAAGATGTAAACACAGTCAGTGTTGTCTAAATACATGAACCATCTAAAGGTGTAAACACAGTCAGTGTTGTCTAAATACATAAACCATCTAAAGATGTAAACACAGTCAGTGTCGTCTAAAAGTAAACCATCTAAAGATGTAAACACAGTCAGTGTTGTCTAAATACATGAACCATCTAAAGGTGTAAACACAGTCAGTGTTGTCTAAATACATAAACCATCTAAAGATGGAAACACAGTCAGTGTCGTCTAAATACATAAACCATCTAAAGGTGTAAACACAGTCAGTGTCGTCTAAATACATAAACCATCTAAAGGTGTAAACACAGTCAGTGTCGTCTAAATACATAAACCATCTAAAGGTGTAAACACAGTAAGTGTCGTCTACATAAGTAAACCATCTCAAGATGTAAACACAGTCAGTGTTGTCTAAATACATAAACCATCTAAAGATGGAAACACAGTCAGTGTCGTCTAAATACATAAACCATCTAAAGATGTAAACACAGTCAGTGTCGTCTAAATACATAAACCATCTAAAGGTGTAAACACAGTCAGTGTTGTCTAAATACATAAACCATCTAAAGGTGTAAACACAGTCAGTGTTGTCTAAATACATAAACCATCTAAAGATGGAAACACAGTCAGTGTTGTCTAAATACATAAACCATCTAAAGGTGTAAACACAGTCAGTGTTGTCTAAATACATAAACCATCTAAAGGTGTAAACACAGTCAGTGTCGTCTAAATACATAAACCATCTAAAGATGTAAACACAGTCAGTGTTGTCTAAATACATAAACCATCTAAAGATGTAAACACAGTCAGTGTCGTCTAAATACATAAACCATCTAAAGGTGTAAACACAGTAAGTGTCGTCTAAATACATAAACCATCTAAAGGTGTAAACACAGTCAGTGTTGTCTAAATACATAAACCATCTAAAGATGTAAACACAGTCAGTGTCGTCTAAATACATAAACCATCTAAAGATGTAAACACAGTCAGTGTCGTCTAAATACATAAACCATCTAAAGGTGTAAACACAGTCAGTGTCGTCTAAATACATAAACCATCTAAAGATGTAAACACAGTCAGTGTCGTCTAAATACGTAAACCATCTAAAGATGTAAACACAGTCAGTGTCGTCTAAATACATAAACCATCTAAAGATGTAAACACAGTCAGTGTTGTCTACATAAGTAAACCATCTAAAGATGTAAACACAGTCAGTGTTGTCTAAATACGTAAACCATCTAAAGATGTAAACACAGTCAGTGTTGTCTAAATACATAAACCATCTAAAGATGTAAACACAGTCAGTGTCGTCTAAATACATAAACCATCTAAAGGTGTAAACACAGTCAGTGTCGTCTAAATACATAAACCATCTAAAGGTGTAAACACAGTCAGTGTCGTCTAAATACATAAACCATCTAAAGTTGTAAACACAGTCATGTTGTCTAAATACATAAACCATCTAAAGATGTAAACACAGTCAGTGTCGTCTAAATACATAAACCATCTAAAGGTGTAAACACAGTCAGTGTCGTCTAAATACATAAACCATCTAAAGATGTAAACACAGTCAGTGTCGTCTAAATACGTAAACCATCTAAAGATGTAAACACAGTCAGTGTCGTCTAAATACGTAAACCATCTAAAGATGTAAACACAGTCAGTGTTGTCTAAATAAGTAAACCATCTAAAGATGTAAACACAGTCAGTGTCGTCTAAATACGTAAACCATCTAAAGATGTAAACACAGTCAGTGTTGTCTAAATACATAAACCATCTAAAGGTGTAAACACAGTCAGTGTTGTCTAAATACATAAACCACCTAAAGGTGTAAACACAGTCAGTGTCGTCTAAATACATAAACCATCTAAAGATGTAAACACAGTCAGTGTCGTCTAAATACATAAACCATCTAAAGGTGTAAACACAGTCAGTGTTGTCTAAATACATAAACCATCTAAAGATGTAAACACAGTCAGTGTCGTCTAAATACGTAAACCATCTAAAGATGTAAACACAGTCAGTGTTGTCTAAATACATAAACCATCTAAAGGTGTAAACACAGTCAGTGTTGTCTAAATACATAAACCATCTAAAGATGTAAACACAGTCAGTGTTGTCTAAATACATAAACCATCTAAAGATGGAAACACAGTCAGTGTCGTCTAAATACATAAACCATCTAAAGGTGTAAACACAGTCAGTGTTGTCTAAATACATAAACCATCTAAAGATGGAAACACAGTCAGTGTCGTCTAAATACATAAACCATCTAAAGGTGTAAACACAGTCAGTGTTGTCTAAATACATAAACCATCTAAAGGTGTAAACACAGTCAGTGTCGTCTAAATACATAAACCATCTAAAGGTGTAAACACAGTAAGTGTCGTCTACATAAGTAAACCATCTAAAGATGTAAACACAGTCAGTGTTGTCTAAATACATAAACCATCTAAAGATGGAAACACAGTCAGTGTCGTCTAAATACATAAACCATCTAAAGATGTAAACACAGTAAGTGTCGTCTACATAAGTAAACCATCTAAAGATGTAACGACAGCATGCTACACAGCCATGGGTCGTCAGGAAGATCGTGTTTAGTTAGAAAACAGGTGCGCTTGCACACAAATGTACTCTTATGGTTAAATAAAAAACAAATCTAATTAAACCTAATTTAACAAATCAAATCAATTCCAAGAGCCATAAATAAACTGTCCGAATATTGCACTGGTAAACTAGATTCCTTTTTTCCAAAACCAGGTGAACTAGTGATAAAACCAGAGAGTGCACTTTGGGTATGCGTAATTGATTGGGGTTGTCTGTACGCGCAACATTTGAGGTCATATGAGGATGGCGGCATACACTTGTTACAGCGCGCATTCATCAAGAAGGCTCCATAGTGCTGCCCCACAGAAGTACCATGCTGCCAATGAACGAACTAATATAGGTCACCGTGCAGCGTGCTCCGTGGAAAAGGTCTTATAGAGGATTTCCACCACCAACCTGGTCTAGCTCTGACGGCAGGGGAAGAAATGATTTTGGTAGGACACTATGCGGCACACTCCGTGGGGAAAAGGTCTTAAAGAGGATTTCCACCACCAACCCGCCCTCTGATGGCAGTGGTAAGAACTAATGTGGGTTCTCTGTGGCGCAGTGGTTAGAGTGTCTGACTTTTTTCTAGGTCAGACTCCTAATCTGAGGGTCGGGGGTTCGATTCCCCATGCCCCCAGCTCTGCCACTTTGGATTTTCCACCGCTGTGTATAACTGACAGCGTCATCAAAGGCCAGTTGCTCTCATACCATGTCCATGTGGTGTGGGAGGTTAAAAATCCCTTGGGTCGGTAAAAGTGTAGGCTCAGGCTTTCTATCAACCAGCAGTGGAATGAGGAAGACCAGCCGTCTATGACTGAAATTTCCCCTGCTTAAACAACTAATGGACCAACAACAACAATTAAAAAAAAAATAAAACCCTCACGGAACATGCTCGACACAAAAGGCATATTCCCAATGCGGTTAGGGGCCTTTAGCTTTGACTCTGTCAGGGAGCACACCTACACCCTCACCCACGATCGCCATACACATGGAGAGCGGACGCCCCAACCACCGGGTCACCCCATCCGGCTTGAGTTCGGCGGACTAGAGCCATTAAAAAAAGGTTACCTTGAGTTAAACTAAAATAGATTATCAATCTAATGTATTTATCTCGGAAAATGGCAGAAACTCAAAACGATATTTAAATTTAAAAATGTAATCAAAAAGAATTTAATTAAAAAGAATTTAGGAACAAAAATAGTTCTTCGGATTGCATTACCTAATTACGAACAAACCAAAAAATTGGTAATGGAACGGTATGGTCAACTGGACAGAGCTATATGTTATATGGAGAGAGGGGGGAGTAGAAAGAGAGTGAGAGTAAGAGTAAAAGAGAGTGAGTGTGAGAGAGTTAGAGTGAGAGGAAGTGAAAGTGAAGGGAAACATACATACAGACAGGCTGAGACAGAAAGGCTGGCAGGGGGTGACAGACATAAGGCCTAACTACATTATCATACATTTGAATGAATACAAAAACATTGTTGGAAAAGTCAAAACAAATGTTGCGACTCGTTTACAACAAATGTATGACAATGTAGACCGCTTTTGTAACAAAAAGTCGGCTAGGTCCAGGAAACATGCAACATGTTTTACGATTTAGCTGCACGCTTCATCTGTTGGACAAATGTTCTGGCTTGTTCGCACTTATAATCAATTACACACTTTAATACCCTCTCACACTACGACGTATGGCATTAGCGCGTGCATAACGTTTTGAAATTAAAAAAATCAAATTTAAATAGGTCGACATTCACCAAACTTTTTGCGCTGCAGGCCGCCCGCGCAATGCATGAAGCGTACACAGAGCGTATGGTTGGCGTATGGCTAGCGTATGTGTGGCGTATAGTGACAAATACAAAACGTATAGCTATGTATACTTGGCGTGCTGGGATGTGTAGTGATGGTTAGAGGTGAGAGTTTCAGCGTATGAGTAATGCACAACAATGTATGGTCGATGTATGCCTGGCATGTCGACGTGAGCGTAGCGTGTGCATAACATATTCAAAACTTATGCATAATGTGTGCAAAGCGTATTCGTGACGTATTCGTGTGCAAAGCGTATTCATATTAGGTCACGCCCCGGTCACGTGATCGGTCGCCGATGGGTATAAATACCCAGGAGTTTTGTCTCTCCCCACACAAAGGCACCATGCCTGCCAAGAAGAACATCACAGCTTCAGCTGCCTGCAAGGCTGCTATCACTACGGACTGGGGCGTGGGAGAGGCAGGAAGAAGCAGATTCTGCCAGCATCACCATCACCATCACCAACGCCAGTGTCATCACCTGCCTCCTCACCAGACCACTCTCCAGCACACCACTCTCCATCTAGTCAGCCTGAAGAGATGGAGATGGAGTTTGAGTTGGAGACGCAGATGCAGAGCCAGACACAGCCCCATTCCAGCTCTCCATCTCCTGCTTCCCGCAGGAGCTCACGTGCGTCATCCGTTGCCTCCACCACCTGGGCCTCCACCTCAGCCTCCACTAGTACCTCCGGCTTCACCTCGGGCAAGAAGAAGAAGGGTGAAAAAAAGTTACCCTTCTCTGTCGTTAGCCGAGGATGATCGGTTGTTGGATTTCCTCCAGGAGAAACCAGTCATATGGAACGCTAAAATGACTGACTACAGAAGGTCTGACAAGAAGGGCAAGATGTGGGAGGACCAGGCAAACTAGATGGGGATGACATCCGTGCATCTGCAGGGGTGGTTCAAGTCGCTGAGGGACACAAACACGAGGCTTCACAAAAAGAAGAGCGCGGCAACGGAGCCCCCAAACTAACTGAGAGGGAGCTGTTGATAATGCAGAAGTTCAGTTTCATGCGGTCAGTCGTTAGGCACTGGCTTGAGCCCTGCAGAACTGTAAGTACAAAATCTTTTATCCTTTTAGCATTCTGGTCAAACCCATATTATTCTGGATAAGTCGACAAAGCGAAATATTTTATTTACATTATTAATCTGAAGAAATCAATTTAATCATTTTACTTGATGTATTTGTTGTTGTTCTTTGTTGATTTTTGTTGTTGTTGACCTCATTTTTGGAAACATCGATTTGCATTCATGTTACTAATGTTATTTTATGACTTTGTCTTGCAGGTGATGGCTGCCATAGACGCTGCACAGGGGGATCTCGACGCTGCCGAGAATGTCTGCGCTGATCTCCAGATTGGGCTGGAGTAAGAGGTTCTGGCAACACCTCCCGCTGCAGTCCGAGAACGGGGAAAGGGGAAGCGGACAGCCCCAGATGATGTGAACCTGCTGGCAGCCATCCAGAAGCGGTTCGATGAGTCTGGGGAGCTGCTGAAGGGCCTGCAGCCGCCTCCACCACCGGCCCTTACGGAGCGTGCCACATTCTCCAACTATGTGTGGGACTCTCTGATGACGAGCCCTGGGCATGCTTCAGGAATACGCCGGCAGCGATCAACTGCATTCTGTCACAGGGGTTGCAAGGCGATTGTGGACCTGAGGCACCTGTGGTTCCTGTGGCTCCTGTGGCTGCAGTGATTCCTGTGGCGCCAATGGCTGCAGCGGCTCTTGTGGTTTGTGCAACTCCTGCGGGGCCTTCTTAAAGTGAGCTGTACCAGCCCCAGCAGAGGACCCACCAGCCACCACTGGCATCACCATTTGCATCACAAACCTATGTCCAGTAGTATATGCTGCAGCCGCTTCAGTCTGTGGTGCAGCATCCGCAGCCTCAACCTCTGCCTGTGCAACCCGGGCCATTGTGCCATGTCCCTCTGTGGCGCCTGCACCTCGGCCTCAATTTCGGCCACTTGGTACGCCTCCTCCTGCACCATCTCACCGGCAACTTGCTGCCAGCACTGTGAGTGTGCCCTGGTCCTCAACTCCAGTTGCCAGTGGAAGTTCCACTCCCACAGCAACGGCAACTGGAATGTCAATGGGGTCGCCTAGCCAAACGTCCTATGGACTCTTGAACTTGTCGGGGCTGTCAGGGATCTCCGGTGCGTTGGGGGTATCTAATTTAGACCTCTTCTCTTCATTATCCCCGATGTCAGCATCGATGATAAGTGATAAGTGAATGTGTAAATATGTATAAATAGGTGCCAATTATTATTTTCTTATGTTTATTATGTTCTTTTGTATATATGTATAAAGATGTTCATGCTCTGTAATAAAGATTTTGTTAAACTAGATTTTGTTTGTGTCCGAGTTAAGTAATGTCATAATGTAATTGAACCCCCACCTTTTGCTGACCAAGCGGAACTAATGGAGCACCCGACTCCTGCTTTGGTAGATCGTGGTGTTCGAACCCTGGTCGAGTCAAACCAATGACGTAACAAAATTGATACTTGTCTTTTCATAGCCAGGCACTTGGCATTATTAGGATAGGGCAATGGCTGGTTGGCTCAGGGTAAGGATAATGTGACTGAGTGGGATATCGGGTCACGGTGCTGGCATCCTGGTCTCCCAGTGGTACCACACTATAAAGTCACCATGAGTGTGCACTGTCACAAGTCAGTACCCGTCCTGATATGACCTTAGATGTTGCAAGGACTTAAAACTCTAACATCCAACCAACCCTATTCACGTGCACCTGTCTATGTGGTTGCTTGCCTGAGACTGAGAGGTCAGTACAAACTACTATACTATTGATTCCTATGAAATTGAAAACCACCAAGTGGCCCGTTGGAAAGTCAGAGCAGGCGAAACAAGATGGCTTGTTTGTTCTAGTTTGTCCAACCATATATTTGGCCAAATGTCTGGTCGCGTGTGGGCGTGTCTTTACACACACAGGGTGAGACAGACAACGAGACAGACAACGAGCCAGCCATTAGAGATACACACATTGAAAGCAAGACGTGCACAGAAATACAGAACAGAGTAAACAAAACAACACCGAATTGGAAACACAGGGACACCTAAGCCCCGTTCACACCCACAACTTTAGGCCGAACTAGATGAGGCGAACTAGAGGAGGCGAACTAGGCATCCTGTCCACACATGCAGTACTTGGGGCGGTTTAAGGCGGAAATCGATATCTGCGCATGAGCGAGTCCATACTAACCAGTGCCAGTTTCGGTTAGTCAACGTCACCAAGAGAGAGTGTGGGTTCGACCTAGATATGCATGGACTGAATCGTATTGTTTTGGAACGATCAAAACTTTTGTTGGCCAGTGAAAACTTAAAAATAAATCATGAAAAAAATATCTGTACACCTCTAGCCGGTTCATAGATCAAATTATATTATATAGTGTGACGTGCTTAATCCGCTTCAAGTAAACCGCTACCGTCCACACAAGCAAGCTGGGCCGACTTAAGCTAGTTCGCTTCATATATACTACCTCGGGACGTGGTTTACTTGAAGCAAACTAGATGAGGCGACTTAGCCTTAAGTCGCCTCAGCGTAGTGTCCACACGACCAATTTGAGTCGAACTAAAGGAGGCGAATTAGTTAAGCCAACTTAACTCGCCAGTGTGAACGGGGCTATAGAGAGGCAGATGGAAAATATGGAGTAACCTTGGGCCTAGAGACAAACAGGGGTAGGATATACATAGAGACAGACCTAGAGACAGACAGCTGTGGGACAGACATATAGAGATACGCGAGTCTAGGACAGACTTGGGTAGACACGTGTGGGACAGACCTAGAGACTGGCAGGTGTAGACATACCTAGATAGACAGGTGTAAGACTGACCTAGACAGACAGGTGTAGACAGACCTAGAGACAGACAGGTACAGGACAGACGTAGAGATAGACAGGTGTATACAGCCCTAGGGACAGACAGGTCTGGGGCAGACCTAGAGACAGACAGGTGTGGGAGAGACCTAGAGACAGACAGGTGTGGGACAGACCTAGAGACAGACAGGTGCAGGGCAGACCTAGAGACAGACAGGTGTGGGAGAGACCTAGAGACAGACAGGTGTGGGACAGACCTAGAGACAGGCAGTTCTGGGACAGACCTAGAGACAGGCAGGTCTGGGACAGAACTAGAGACAGACAGGTGTGGGAGAGACCTAGAGACAGACAGGTGTGGGACAGACCTAGAGACAGACAGGTGTGGAATAGACCTAGAGACAGACAGGTGTGGGACAGACTTAAAGACAGACAGGTGTGGGAGAGACCTAGAGACAGGCAGGTGTGGGACAGACCTAGAGACAGACAGGTGTGGGACAGACCTAGAGACAGACAGGTGTAGACAGACAGGTACAGGACAGACATAGAGACAGACAGGTGTAGACAGACCTAAAGAAGACCTAGAGACAGACAGGTGTGGGACAGACAGGTACAGGACAGACCTAGAGACAGACAGGTGTGGAACAGACCTAGAGACAGACAGGTGTAGACAGACCTAGAGACAGACAGGTACAGGACAGACATATAGACAGACAGGTGTAGACAGACCTAAAGACAGACAGGTGTGGGACAGACAGGTGCAGGAAGACATAGAGACAGACAGGTGGGGAGAGACCTAGAGACAGACAGATGCGGGACAGACCTAGAGACAGACAGGTGTGGGAGAGACCTAGAGACAGGCAGGTGTGGGACAGACCTAGAGACAGACCGGTTTGGGACAGACCTAGAGACAGACAGGTGTGGGAGAGACCTAGAGACAGGCAGGTGTGGGAGAGACCTAGAGACAGACAGGTGTGGGAGAGACCTAGAGACAGGCAGGTGTGGGACAGACCTAGAGACAGACAGGTGTGGGACATACCTAGAGACAGACAGATGCGGGACAGACCTAGAGACAGGCAGGTGTGGGACAGACCTAGAGACAGACAGGTGTGGGACAGACGTAGAGACAGACAGGTGGGGAGAGACCTAGAGACACACAGGTGTGGGACAGACCTAGAGACAGACAGGTGTGGGACAGACCTAGAAACAGACAGGTATGGGACAGACCTAGAGACAGACAGATGCGGGACAGACCTAGGGACAGACAGGTGTGGGACAGACCTCGAGACAGACAGGTGTGGAGAGACCTAGAGACAGACAGGTGTGGGAGAGACCTAGAGACAGACAGGTGTGGGACAGACCTAGAGACAGACAGGTGTGGGACAGACCTAGAGACAGACAGATGTGGGACAGACCTAGAGACAGGCAGGTGTGGGACAGACCTAGAGACCTACAGGTGTGGGACAGACCTAGAGACAGACAGGTGGGGAGAGACCTAGAGACAGACAGGTGTGGGACAGACCTAGAGACAGACAGGTGTGGGACAGACCTAGAAACAGACAGGTATGGGACAAACCTAGAGACAGACAGGTGTGGGACAGACCTAGAGACAGACAGGTGTGGGAGAGACCTAGAGACAGGCAGGTGTGGGACAGACCTAGAGACAGACAGGTGTGGGACAGACCTAGAGACAGACAGGTGTGGGACAGACCTAGAGACAGGCAGGTGTGGGACAGACCTAGAGACAGACAGGTGTGGGACAGACCTAGAGACAGACAGGTGTGGGACAGACAGGTGCAGGAAGACTTAGAGATAGGCAGGTGTGGGACAGACCTAGAGAAGACAGGTGTGGGACGACAGGTACAGGACAGACCTAGAGACAGACAGGTGTGGGACAGACCTAGAGACAGGCAGGTGTGGGACAGACCTAGAGACAGGAGGTGTGGGACAGACTAGAGACAGCAGGTGTGGGACAGACCTAGAGACAGACAGGTGTGGGACAGACCTAGAGACAGACAGGTGTGGGAGAGACCTAGAGACAGACAGGTGTGGGACAGACCTAGAAACAGACAGGTGTGGGACAGACCTAGAGACAGACCGGTGTGGGACAGACCTAGAGACAGACAGGTGTGGGACAGACAGGTGCAGAAAGACCTAGAGACAGACAGGTGTGGGACAGACCTAGAGACAGACAGGTGTGGGACAGACAGGTACAGGACAGACCTAGAGACAGACAGGTGTGGAACAGACCTAGAGACAGACAGGTGTGGGACAGACCTAGAGACAGACAGGTGTGGGACAGACCTAGAGACAGACAGGAGTAGGAGACCTAGAGAGAGACAGGTATGGTAGAGACCTAGAGACAGATAGGTGTGGAACAGACCTAGAAACAGACAGGTGTGGGAGAAACCTAGAGACAGGCAGGTCTGGGACAGACCTGGATAAAAGATTCACCCGGTACTTGTAGTTGACGGGTGAATGACAACGTAGTGTAAATACGGGCGAAAATAGCTTTAGTATGGAACAGGAAGTAGAAACTGTGCTTCCATGATCAAATGGCTACATATATTGGCACAGATTTGGTGAAATGGGAGAGAATGCAAAAAGACAAGTTGGCGGCCATAGAACGCCATCAATTTCACTTTTAAATCGTATTAAACTAGCTCTTTTATTATATTTTTCAACTCAAAGGTAGCGGGGAAATAATAAGACATATGTAAAGAATAATTGTTGCTTCTTAGATTGTGAAATTAGGCTCTCATTTCATTTCTCCGCATTTTCGACCGTTTTTATATAGGGTTGGTATTCACCCGTGTACTGCGAGTACAGGGTGAATCCTTTATCTGGGACAGACCTACATAGGCAGATATTGGCAACTGCAGTTAAACACGCTGCGAACGCTTTAAACATTCATACCAATCTCCAACCCTGCCCGTCCTAGAGGCGTCTGACGTCAAGCTACAACTACACACAAACTAGCGCCACAATTAGCACCTGGGAACGCCGCCCAATGTAGACGCCACCTGGTGGGCAGACAAGCAGTTTGTTTGTTGGGAGTTTTACATCCTGGCAACATATCAGGATGGGTACCGACTTGTGACAGTGTGCACTCATGATGACTTGATATTTGTTTTTGTTTTGTGTGTGATTATTTGCGGGGTGGCCTATTTACTGTCCATAACGAGTAAGTCGCATCGCAGCTTGTTTTCACTGCTGAGCAGCAATAGGTTCAATTTGGTAGTTGCCTTGTCATCATAGCTGTTAGTGACTAGCCTTAATTATGTCAGTGTTTTTTTAATTTTTTGAAGTGCTTAAAAAAAAAAAAAATTTAAGAATTTATTGACCCTTCTCGTAACGGATAAATGTGTTAATATTTGTTTTCACTGCTGGGCAGCACTAGTCCAATTTAGTTTAATTTAGTTTTTATGCCACGTTTGCGACATTTTGGTATATACCTACCCCATGCACTGGTGTTGGTATGGATACTCAGTTTATGCTGTGATGCTTATGCTAGTGCTGCACCTCTGGGAGACCAGGCCGCCGGCACCATGAACCGATATTCGACACAGTCACATTATGAGTCAGAATGCCCAGTGTATGCGGTCATTAAGTAGGCAATTGACCAGTGTCAGAATGCCCAGTGTAGACAGTCCTTAAGTAGGCAATTGACCAGTATCAGAATGCCCAGTGTAGACAGTCCTTAAGTAGGTTACATAGGCAATTGACCAGTGTCAGAATGCCCAGTGTAGACAGTCCTTAAGTAGACAATTGACCAGTATCAGAATGCCCAGTGTAGGCAGTCCTTAAGTAGGCAATTGACCAGTGTCAGAATGCCCAGTGTAGGCAGTCCTTAAGTAGGCAATTGACCAGTGTCAGAATGCCCAGTGTAGACAGTCCTTAAGTAGGCAATTGACCAGTGTCAGAATGCCCAGTGTAGACAGTCCTTAAGTAGGCAATTGACCAGTGTCAGAATGCCCAGTGTAGACAGTCCTTAAGTAGGCAATTGACCAGTGTCAGAATGCCCAGTGTAGACAGTCCTTAAGTAGGCAATTGACCAGTGTCAGAATGCCCAGTGTAGACAGCCCTTAAGTAGGCAATTGACCAGTGTCAGAATGCCCAGTGTAGACAGTCCTTAAGTAGGCAATTGACCAGTGTCAGAATGCCCAGTGTAGGCAGTCCTTAAGTAGGCAATTGACCAGTGTCAGAATGCCCAGTGTAGACAGTCCTTAAGTAGGCAATTGACCAGTGTCAGAATGCCCAGTGTAGACAGTCCTTAAGTAGGCAATTGACCAGTGTCAGAATGCCCAGTGTAGACAGTCCTTAAGTAGGCAATTGACCAGTGTCAGAATGCCCAGTGTAGGCAGTCCTTAAGTAGGCAATTGACCAGTGTCAGAATGCCCAGTGTAGGCAGTCCTTAAGTAGGCAATCAGCTTGTGTCAGAATGCCCAGTGTAGGCAGTCCTTAAGTAGGCAATCAGCTTGTGTCAGAATGCCCAGTTAGGCAGTCCTTAAGTAGGCAATTTACCAGTGTCAGAATGCCCAGTGTATGCAGTCCTTAAGTAGGCAATCAGCTTGTGTCAGAATGCCCAGTGTAGGCAGTCCTTAAGCAGGCGATCGATTGCTGCCTGGTTCACGGTACGTAGACTGCAGCCTTGATGCACTGCTGAATGATTCATACCTGTATCTCAAAGCCTGCCAGACACCTATCAACACTCAACATAGCGACACAAATAAAGGCGCCATTTATAACGAAAACGTCGCTAATCCCTAAAAGTCGGCAATCGGTAATCGCGGATGTCGTAAGCACACCACAAGAATTGGCAGATCGCGCCCGATGTAACCGATTTGTGGGGAGACAGTCGTCAGGTGTCGGGTGGGCGAGACTTCCGCCTACACCCAACAGCAGCAGCAGAGGGGAGCAAAGTCAGCTGACCAATCAGGTGTGGCAGGTGGAGGGCGGGGACCGGGGCGAGGGGAGGTGCTGGGTCTATCAGAGTAAGAAACGATGGTCTGACTCAGGTGCTAATATTATCATCATCAATCCCTTAGCCGCGAGGGTTGTTGAGGCACCCCAGCCGGTGTTGAGAAATGGGTCACAGGGTATGCACGGAGCCAAAGCGCAGAGGCGTTAGCTAACCTAGCAGTTATTTATAGATTTGGGAAATCCCTATGTGCCTGTAGCGGCGATTTGTTTTGTGTACATTCGTCGATTTGGCAATATTAATATCGCCGCCGTTGGATAGGTTCGATTTTAGGGTTAATTTAATGAAATTTCACGATTTGAGTATGTAATTTTCTGTTAAATATGATCGCATTCAATAGATTTGGGCCTAATATATTGCCGCCGATGCAGCGGCGGCGGTCTGTTTTGTTGATGTGCGACAGTATGGATATCGACGTCGATGCGGCGGCGACGATTTGTTTTGTGTACATTCGTTGATTTGACAATATTAATATCGCCGCCGATTTAGCGGCGGCGTTAATATTGCTTCGAATTTAGGGTTAATTTAATTAAATTTCACGATTTGAGTATGTAATTCTGTTAAATATGATCGCATTCAATAGATTTGGCCACAGTCGGTCCCTAACACCGACAGTAAACCTGCTATGGGCTGGGGTTAGACTCTCCGACCTTAAATTCATAGAGTTTCCCTAACATTCCCCCATGCCTACCAACTTTTCCCCGCTAACCACAGGTTTGGAGCGCTAACACCACCCCATGCATATGGGCCCTGATGACCTCGCAACCAGTTTTCTCCATTTCCTCCTGTTCTCGACTGTCCTCTGGGACTTGTCGAATTCCAGCCCTGTCCATTCCCTGATGTTGTCTTCCCACCTCTTCCTTTGTCTGCCTTGTCTTCTCCCCCGTCCCCTCCCCCCTTTCACTTTACCTTGCAAGATGGTTTTGGCCAAAGCTGATGAACACGAAATATGGCCATACAACTGAACTGCAGGTTGCATCTCTTTATGGTCGTCAGATCTTTGTGTGGTCCAACTGCCTGCTGGATCTTGGCACGGACTTCCTCGTTGGCAACATAGTCTTGGTATGGGAGGTGTAGTACCTCGTGGTTAGCACCTCACTTCCGTCATTTGTGGTTTGTATTCTTCGTTGGAGCTCTCCGGTGAGAGTCCACAATTCACAAGCATACCGGAAGATAAATGTGACAAGAGAGCGCGTCAGTCATATCTTGGAGCTGAGAGAAATACTCTTGTCAAAACAAACTGAACTTACCCCTGATAGCGAACGACCAATCCAGTAAATTTCAATTTTAATTTACTAACACGCCCTACCTAGGTAGCCACAATGCCATCTACAATGTAAACAACATGGCCGGCAGACCAGCGCCTCGACGCTGAACAAATGTATGTTTTCTGATGAATAAACTTTACCAGCAAAACAACAAAATGACTTCAGCGGTGACAGTTAAATTGACTTAATACTCCCTCCCGTATGTGCAGCAATAAATGTTGAAACAGTCCACCCGTATCAAACTTCAATAGATAGGATCAGATCTGGGTTAGGTGTTTTGATTTAGAGCTTTGTTGGTTGTTGGTGTTTTACGTCCTGGCAACATATAAGGTCATATCAGGATGGGTGATAGTGAGCACTCATGGCGACTTCATAGTGCTGCCCCACTGGGAAATCGAGCTGTAGGCACCATGACCCGCTATCCCACTCAGTCACGTTATCCTGACAGTGAGCTACCCAATCCTTGCCATATCCTATTAATGCCGAGCGCCAGGCTAGGAAGTGACAAGTATTAATTTTGTAAGTCATTATTTTGACTCGACCAGGGTTCGAACCCACATCGAATCCCATGATCTACCAAAATGGGAGACGGGCGCTCAACTCATTCGGCCATCCCGTCTGGACAGTTAAATTGACTTAATATTCCGTCTATTCAGCAATAAATGTTCAATGAGTGCACCCGTTTTTAACTTCCATAGATAGGATCAGATCCAGCTTATGGCCCTGTCACATTATGTGCATCTCCCAAGCGCGTAAAATCACTTTTTTTACGTCGAGATGCGTCAAACTTTGTGGCGCAGGGGGCCAAGGTGGATGTATGCATACCGTATACAAAGGGTAATGCCAATATGTGACCAACGTATGGCTAACCTGCATCCCAGCGAAAAATGCTCGAATTAAGGTCACGTTACGTTCACAGATCACCAGGGAACATCATACACGTTATTCGATCACCAGAACTACGCCTCATACTTTACATATGTCAAGACACAGTGGGGAAATGCAAAACATATGTTAGACGTACATTAGACATATGTTGTCAGTACCCGGACTGTACATTTCCACTGCCTTTAATGTAGGTCAACATAGTGCAATGTAGTGAACAACATTTGTCTAACGTACATCTAACATACATCGATGTACGCCTAACGTATACATAACGTACGGCCGACGTAACACCCATGCGTTGTTGTATGTCAAAAGATTTGTGCATACACAAAACTTTCGCTACCACTTAACGAGCAAAGCAGTGTATCGACATAGCGGCCAAAAATCACCTACGTCGGCGCACGTTTGCGCGATGTGTCATAATATGACATGGCTATAAATGTTTTGTTTTAGACCATTCATGGAGCGGAACATAGTTCAGGTGGTAGTGTCCACCTGTGAAGGTGTGGGTAATCTGATCGATCCTGCTCAGTGGACCTATTTGCAGTTTGGGCTATTTTCCGTTCCAACCGGTGGTCCACAACTGCTTCATCAAAGGCTGTGGTATGCGCTGTCCAGTCTGTGGGAAAGTGCATGTAAAAGGCCTCTTGTTGTTTATCGGAAAGAGTAGCCTATGCGCTGGCAGCGGGTTTCCTCCAAAGAAATATGTCAGAATGACCATATGTGTGATGTCCAATAGCCAATGATAAAAATCGGTGTGCTCTAGAGGCATCGTTAAATAAAACAAACTTCTTTTTTTAAATAAGATTTGACGCTATCATTGGACTACGCAGCTTTAACGTCGCCCGAGTTGCAAACACCACTTTTGTAGCTGCTGTTGTGTGGCGTCACCTGGAGGACGCGTTGTGCCAACACGGCGGGGCGTCGGGCCGATTAACGCCGGTCGGCACCGACTGGTGACCCGACTGTGGAGGGGAAAGGGCCTTACCAAGGGGAGAATCCTTACCTGCCCGACCCCACAGCCGAATCGAGACTCGACTGGGGTCGCGACTGTGGAGGGAGAAGGGCTGTAGCCAGGGGGGAGGTTTTCACACCACCCCTACCCCCACCCCCACCGCCACAGCCGACTCGGGACCCGACTATGGAGGGGGTAGGGCCGTAGCGAGGGGAGCGGGGAGGTTGGTTCCCACGCCCACACACAGCCGACTGGGGACCCTACTGTGGAGGGGGAAGGGCCGTAGCCAGGGGATGAGAGAGTGATCCCCCACACACACAAAGAATATGAGGGCCGTAGCCAGGGAATGGGATAAGGTTAGTGGCCCTCTCTCCACCCCAGCCCACCCCCACAAAATAATAAATCCCAGTATGTAACCTCCCTGAAATGGCATTTCACAGCCTCTAGATTTCAAATTTCCAGGCGGAGCACCCCCCCCCCCTTAGTACCTCGCACATTTGCCACTCAGTCATTCCAAGAAAGTATCTCCTCCTCCCATCCCAAACAAATCTCTCCTTTACAAACAAAAATTCCTAGTTATGGTGATGGGGGTCGGGGTGGGGGAAACCACTTTGGTGCACTTTACAATCATGACTTTGTGGTTTGGTATATTGGGGGGTTTACGTCCTAACAACATCTGATGACTATAATCCATCTTCAGGTGCCGGCTAAAGATATCGGCAACTCAGGCGGTCACCCAGGGCGGCACGGGCTAGGGGGGGCGCCACGGCTAGGGGTGGGGGGGGGAGGGGGGGCGCCACGGGCTGGGGGGCGCCACAGGCTAGGGGGGGGGGGGGGAGCGACGGGATAGGGGGGCGTGACGGGATAGGGGGAGCGACGGGCTAGGGGGACGTGACGGGATAGGGGGACGCGACGGGCTAGGGGGGCGTGACGGGATAGAGGGACGCGACGGGCTAGGGGGGCGTGACGGGCTAGGGGGACGCGACGGGCTAGGGGCCGCCATGGGCTAGGGGGGAACCATGGGCTAGGGGGGGGGGGGGCGCAACGGGCTAGGGGGCGCCAAATATAGTTTCTAGAAATGCCAGACCGTCTAAGTTCTATAAATGAAAGGCTTGGAAACTTGTATGCTGTGTTTGAGTTGTTTTCTCTAGCTTGTACGTTGTAATAAACTCTTCAGTCCTACATTTGCGGTTTTTCCTCCTTGTGAAAATTCTAAAATATTATACTTGTAAGGATGTCGAAGTTCAGCTTGCCTGGGGAGCCAACAACCCCAGAGCCGCTTCTGCGCCTCTTCCAAGTACTCGGGCGGAGACCACTACTCCCGCTCCCTCATCCACCCCCACTGACAGCACAGCTGTCACAACCATCTTATCCAGGCACCAACTTGTGACAGCGATAAATCATGGTGGCTTTATTGTGCTGTCCCAGTAGGATGCCATGACACAGACGGCATGACAAATCGTCATCATCAATCCCTTAACTGCGAGGATTGTTGGTGCACAACAATTGACTTGGCAACCACTGTTCGCTGTTCTCCACCGCCCTCTGGGACTTGCCGAACTCCAGGCCTGTCATATCCCAGATGTTGTCTTCCCACCTCTTCCTTTGTCCGCCTTGTTTTCTGCCCCCTTTCACTGTGCATTGCAAAATGGTTTTGGCCAGACCTGATTAACGGGAAATATGGCCATACTACTGCCGTTTGCATCTCTTTACGATCGTCAAGAGAACTTTGTGTGGTTTAATTGCCTGTTGGATCTTGGCACAGACTTCCTCGTTGGTAACATGGTATAATATTACTGGATGCCCGGCCACGTTTGGGACACCAGATAATACCACAGAAACTCTCCCCTTCATATCACTTGTCTATCAACTCATTAACCAATGCTAAGGAAGAATGAAGTCAAGACACAGATAAACAGTGGAGAAGTTGTGCTTTACTAACACCAACTCCTGTCCACCTACCAGTGACCTATCATCCACACCCCTTGCCTTCTAGCCACACAATATCTCATTACTACTTTAGCCTGTATAGAAAGCAGTGCCTACAGCTCATGGGACAGGAGTCCT
The DNA here is from genome assembly GCA_030323885.1 of Branchipolynoe longqiensis. Taxonomy (NCBI): domain Eukaryota; kingdom Metazoa; phylum Annelida; class Polychaeta; order Phyllodocida; family Polynoidae; genus Branchipolynoe; species Branchipolynoe longqiensis. Next base: position 6,384,983 of record CM059194.1, on the reverse strand, counting down.
ATGGCTGTGTACACACTCAATTAGAATAGATGAATTTTGATAGCATCAGACAGAGTGTCTGGGGTTCCTGCTCAAGAGTAGGTGTGCCTCACTCCAGAGCCAGGAGTAGAGTGATCTCTCTCCAGGGGGTCTGAAGCAGAGTCTAGAATTAAGATCTTGGTTTGAGGCTAGTGTGGTCAGAGGGCCAATGGGATGCAGGTGACTGGGCAGTCCACAGCCAGCCAATCAGGCACCTCCACAGTCAGGGTGGGTGGCACCCTCCCCCAGTAGGGGTGGCTGTCACTCAACCCAGCTGCAGGTGGTGCCCTGTGTGTATATGCAAATTAGGCTGGTGGACCTGCCCAGTGGTCAAGGCAGGGGGGGGCAGGTAGTTATACAGTTACAATAGATCTCTGTTAAAATGGTCTTTTCTCCAATTGCACTCTTTATGGATGCATAGAGAAACATTTCAATAATCATGTACTGCCTCTTATATAGGAACATCTCTTCATTAATCTCAGGCATAATATATGAACATATATTTCACACAGCTTATATCATGTCATAATGAGAGTGGAATATTATTACATTTAGTTTCCATAACATTGTCCCCTCTCCGTCACCCAAGATTAATAATGCTCTTTGCCAATATACAATTCTTAACCGAAAATCCGTATATTTTTACAATGGTCTTTGATACCATGACACAACCGCCAACTCGCTCAGTCACATTACTCCATTACTGAGCTGACCAGTTCATGCTATGTACTTAATCCTACCTCGGCGTTCCCTGTGTGACGTCACAGAGTGGTATATTTGAGCCCCAAACCCAGGCGGTGCGAATTGATCTGTCCAGCACCACTACACCGAGTTGTGGCTATTTAATCGCAGTAGTTCCAGGTGCCATAAAATATTCCGACTTTTTAGGTCTGGTTCATAAATAAATAATAGTTTAAATAAATTCTAAAATATCTCCTTTTCACGAAACTCATATGTGAAGCATTAAGAAAACTGTTTTAATCATATTTAAATCATCCAGTTATTTCTATAAAGTCATTATAATAATATTCCAATTATATAAGTACCACTATAAAACCTCTCTAATAATACCTAATTCATTCTATCATGTTGGTAAATACATATGCATAATATTCAAACCAAGTTGTGAAACCATGGTAGATTATGTATATTAAGTGAAGTGATAATTAATATCAGATTGTTCTAAGGTTCTACATCAAATATAACCACTGGAGATAAGAACTCTGGAAAATTATTACTGTATTGGTATATTTACATGTATTACTGAATTGAAGTCTGTTGGTATTATATATTGTATAAAGGGAGGTAAATGCTGAAACTAAGGCCAGCATATACAGTTGCTGCAGACTGTGGTTTCTTCACCCAGACAAATAGTCTGTGAAGAATGCCACAGAATGGGTACAATAATTAAGTCAAGAAACTGAGTTCTGTGTGCCTGTTATGGTATGATTTACAGATGCCAGTATCTGAGGGAGTGTTAGCACACAGGTGACAATGCATGGGGGTTGTGGTGTGTGTGTGAGTGTTTGCAGGACCTGCCAAATCCAGGTGTGGTGGAGGTGGGAGGTGTGTGTGTGTGTGTGGTGAGCCCTCCCTGCCCCACCTGGTGGCAGTTTGCTGAACTAAAGATGATGCAATATGTAATTCTCAAAGTAAGGCATGTAGAAACTCCTACTATTTTGGAGTTGTCCCAATCTAAGGGACTGGTGACCACTGGTGTTATGTAAAGATAAATAGGGTTGATACTCCCATGTAAGTGTGATTGGTGAACTTGATGGAAAAATATGTATCTGACTTGGGGTGGGTGGGTTGGCCCCCCACCCCCTTACCCAGCAGGGGGGGAGGGGGCTGGTGGGAGTGGTGGGGGTCCACCCACTCCCACCCTGCCTCCCCCCACCACTGACTGGAGGAGTTCAACCAATGAAATGCCATGTTACTGTCTCTGACTGAGGAGACTCCCAGCAACTGTGTACCTGTATTTTGAATGTGTTCCATCTGAATAAAAGAGCTGGGCAGGGGGTGTGGCAGGCAGATGACCTGGAGACAGCACAGCAGGAGGAGCCAGCCACCCCTCCCTACTAGACTTTACCACACTTAATTTCTGTTGGGTTACTATTTCTTGGAACTGATATAGTAAGCAGATATAGTAAGTAGATATAGTAAGCAGATATATTTAGCAGATATAGTAAGCGGATCATCGCTAGAGCAATATCATACATTAGTGCTTTCCGGCCTCGCAGTACATGGGTGAATACGAGCCCTATATAAAAGCTGTCGAAAAAGCAGGGAAATGAAATGAGAGCCTAATTTCACAATCTAAGAAGCAACAATTATTCTTTTTATATGTCTTAATATTTCCCCGCTACCTTTGAGTTGAAAAATATAATAAAACATATAGTTTAATAGAATTTAAAGGTGAAATTGACGCCGTTTGATGGCCGCCATCTTGTCTTTTTGCATTCTCTCCCATTTCACCAACTCTGTCTCGATATAAGTAACCATTTGATACTGGAGGCAGGCATTCTACTTCCTGTTCCATACTAAAGTTATTTTTGCCCGTATTTAGACTACGTTGTCGACCCATGTACCACAAGTACAGGGTGAATCTTTTATCTAGTTCAAATCTAGATAAGTGATTTCCTTTAGAAAATTTAATGTTTTTATCGGACTATGCAACTTTAACATATAGTGAATGACCATGGAAAGACTACATGGTTGAAACCCAGCGATCCTAGATCTTTAAAGCAGAGAAGGACTGAGGCTGAGGCTGAGAGGGACAAAGGCTCCAGTTCCGGCTGTGTAAACATGGAGGTGTGGAGGAATATTATCCCTCGAATAGTTGTGTCCCCCACCGCCGGTAATATTATATTGAAATATCACTAGTTGGTGGTGGTGGGAATCCTATACCAGTATAATGTTGCATCTGCAATAGTATATTTGCCTATGAATTCCTAGCATACAATGCATGACACAAGCCCACCCACAGCTATGACGTCATTTAATTGTAATTGATTGTTGTGATTTTACACCAAGGTGTAACGTCTCCCTTTACAACTGTAAAACTCCCATGCACATGTTTAGTTATATTAACAGAAGAAGAAAACAGGTAAAGTTGTGGCAGAGAGCATTTATTGTGCATATTATTTCCCACGCGGACAATTTTACACCAGTATATCTTTATTCCCCCTTGCTAGGTTTGTTCCTGTATGTTATTATCAAGGGAAGGGGGTGTGCAGGAACCAGGCGGGGTTATTTTATACCGCTACACAGGATCCCAGTGGAAGACATGTTTTGACACCCGCAATCTGTAACCAACATTTTGGAATTCAAAGGATATTAACGATTGATTGATTGATTGGTGGTTGCTTAACACCGTATCGGCAGCAAAGGCCATATTCATGGCATGAAGTGTTTAACTTGTGTCCTGTCCATTTGCATTCAACCATCACTTTTACACACTGTGTAAAAGCATATAATAGCATTAACAGGAACACGCCCTGGTGTAGTGCTACAAGGATGTTAACAACAAAGGGCCCACTTCCGGTTCAGCCTCAGCCAATCAGCAGCCAGATCGGCGACACATTAACCAGGAGAGCGCACTGTCACATGACAACAAATGGAACAAATGTGTTTAATTGCCAATGTCTGAAAAGTTAATGAGTCAGCATTCTTTGTTGTTGGGAGGGGGGTAGATAAAAGATTCACCCTCTACTTGTAGCACACGGGTGAACGACAACGTAGTGTAAATACAGGCGAAAATAGCTTTAGTATGGAACAGGAACTAGAAACTGTGGCTCCGGTATCAAATGGGTACCCATATAGGCACAGAGTTGGTGAAATGGGCGAGAATCCAAAAAAGACAAGATGGCGGCGCTAGAACGCCGTCGATTTCACTTTTAAAGTCTATTAAACTTATATTTTATTATATTGTTCAACTCAAAAGTAGCGGGTAAATATGAAGATATATATAAAGAATATATTTTGCTTCTTAAATTAAGAATTTATTTGCTCAGTTAATTTCCCCAGCATGTCAAAATTCTTCGCCCGTTTTTCTAATGGGTTGGTTTTCACCCCTGTACTGTAGGAACGGGGTGAATCTTTTATCTAGGAGGGGGGCTGTTAGTATTTTTTTTCCTCTCCTATCAGCCCCAACTCCCTTCCTTACACTCCCATCCATAGCCCCCCCCCCCCTCCCCAACCCCACCTGCCAAAAAAAAGGAGCCCCTTTCCCAAGTACCGGACGTCGTGGCCGAATCGGTAGAGTGCAGGCTTCCCATGCATAACGTCAGAAGGGAGTTCAAATTCCTACTCGAGTCAAACCAATGACTTACACAACTGATACTTGTCGCTACCTAGCTTGTAGCTTGGCATTACTAGGATAAGGCAAGGACTGGTTAGCTCACTGTCAGGATAATATGACTGAGTGGGATATCAGGTCATGTTGTCAGCAGCCTGATCTCCCAGAGGAGATAAACTATAAAGTTGCCATGAATGCGTACTGTCACAAGTGGGTACCCATCCCGATATGACCTAAGATGTTGCTAGGACATACAACTCAAACTGAGTGGGATGTTGGGTCATGTTGCCAGCGACCTGACCTGTGGAGCAGCACTATAAAGGCGCCATGAGTGCTCACTCTCACAAGTCGGTACCTGTCCTGATATGACCTTATGTGTTGGCAGGGCGTTAAACTCAAACAAACAAACAGCAAACTTCCCCAAGTAATATTCACTTTGCACCGTAAAGTTTGTGTTGGGCAGCTGCAACATTTCTGTCGCGCGCACACACACACGCACATATATACGGACTCACACACTCTCTCACGCGCACACACACACTCACGCACCCACTCACACACACACTCACATATATACGGACTCACACACTCACACACGCACACACACACGCGCGCACACACACTCACACACACACTCACATATATACGGACTCACACACTCACACACACGCGCGCACACACACACACGCGCACACTCTCACACACGCGCGCACAGACACACTCACGCACCCACTCACACACACGCGCGCACACACACACACGCGCACACTCTCACACACGCGCGCACAGACACACTCACGCACCCACTCACACATACTCACATATACGGACTCACACACTCACACGCACACGCGCACACACAATTGAGTGTGTGTGTTGGGGCGGGGGGGGGGGGGGGGGGACACGGACAAATGTACCCTGGTTGTTTTGACGTCACAACAATATACGCGCCAGCATTCCACCCGCGTTTCAATGCCTGCCTGTGACCGTTGGAGGTAATGAGACCAGACCGTCCATTAGCGCTTCCTTCAACTTGAATCGCTTCATTAGCAACCTCTTTGTTATTGTTATTTCTCACCAAATATTTTTTTTTAAACACACACACAGCTTGGACCTGGGTAACAAACAATTCCAGGTTTGCACACGGCACTATACATGGGAGGCGGGGAGGAGGCGCAACTACGAATTCTTAGATCAAACACAATACAGTATAACCCCGTTAAACCAAATTTGAAGGGACCCTAGAAATTTGTTTGGATTAACCGATCATTGGTCTAACTGAGCTTTGGCTTCGACTTGACTTGGCTTTAGCAAATACGCTGGTGCATTATGAATGTAATATACAATGTATGTGGGCACTTTGATTATTGTTTTTGTATTTATATACAGTATAACCCCATTAAACCAAGCTCGGTTAAACCAAACGATCGGTTAATCCAAACTTTTTTCGGGGGTCCAGCAAAATACTACCATTATTACCAGAAGTGGCCTGGGGCCTAAAAATTTTGTTTGGATTAACCGATCATTTGGATTAACCGACTTTGGTTTAACCAACTTTTTTATATGATAAATGGTAGTATTTTGCCGGGCGGCCGAAAAAAACAATCGTTTGGTTTAACCGAGCTTGGTTTAACTGAGTTGTACTGTACTGCGATGTAAAGATTTCAGACAATTCAACAAATAAATCTGGATAGAAGTATGATACATGTAGGGTCCGTATACGTGTGGCGATATGGAATTCAAGGCTTTTTCAAGGCTGGTTTAAAAAAAATCGAAATTCAAGACTACTTTCATTTGGATTTCAGGGAAAAACAACAATGGCGAATGACGGTTTCGGACTAAATTTACATCAATGGGGACAGTTTAATGGAATTAAAGGCTTTTCAAGACTAATGACCCAAAATAGGTTAAATTCAAGGCTTGTCAAGGCCTTGAAATGGGGCAAATGAAGACGTTTCAAGTCTTTCCAGGCTGTACATGTCAATCATGGTGACAACAATTAAAATGTCGTGAAATAATAAAGAGCAACACGATTCAGGTCTGTTACGGCAAGGCGTGATTATTGAGAAAGAAAACAACAAATCAGAAATGTGGATATTTCGCAGAAAGCTGGGAGTAGTGGTGGTAGAATACTACATGCATCCAGTAAGGCCATCTACAATGAGTGTTACTTAACTACAGTGTCATATAGTATGACAAAAACTTGTGGGTCTATCGACTGAGAAAGCCGTGGTGTGGCAACTTCATTGCGGGACCAATTGTTCTGCCAGCAACACCTGCTGTCTGGCACCGGCTTTCCGGTGGTGGGAACGTGGTGTTTGTCAGTCGTGAGGTGTGAAAGGTGATTGTCTCTGAGGGGGGCCTTCGTTACCATTATGTTCAGGTAAAACCGCTCGTGGCGCAAGCACCTGCAATGCCCAGCTTTTGTTCAACCTGCAACTTATTGGGAGACAGAAATTTGCCGGCTGTCCTTAGCAAAGCTCGCACCAGACGGGATGGCCGAATGAGTTGAGCGTCAGTCTCCCGTTTTGGTAGATCGTGGGATTCGAGCCCACGGGTTTGAACCCTGGTAGTGACTTAAAAATGTATACTTGTCGCTTCTTAGCCTGGTGCATGGCATTATTAGGATAGGGCAAGGACTGGTTGGCTCAGTGTCAGGATAATGTGACTGAGTGGGATATCGAGTCATGGTGTAGGCAGCACTACTTAAGTAAGAAACTTATTTTAAATAATCCTATTGACCTGAACAACTTTATCCGTAGAATGCATAATTTGCAGAACAATGCTTAATTAATCGATTGATTGATAAGAAGACCGTCAAACCCAGAACTAACAAGCGAGTTCGTCAAAATGTCCTCACTGAAAGAGCTGGGAACACTTGGAACAGATTACCAGCTGATGTAGTGAACGCCCCAAGCTTAAACTCTTTCAAAGGACGCCTGATAAGCACTGGGTAATTTACCGCTACAGTCAGCGCTCCTCGCACGAAAACTATAATTTCACTAGGTCCCACATAAGCCGTGTTCACACCCACAACTTTAGGCCGAACTAGATAAGGCGAACTAGAGGAGGCGAACTAGTGTCGTGTCCACACATGAAGTATTTGGGGCGGTTTAAGGCGGAAATCGATATCTGCGCATGAGCAAGTCCATACTAACCAGCGCCACTTTCGGTTAGTCGACGTCGCCACAAGAGAGTGTGGGTTCGACCTAGATATGTGTAGACTGAGTCGTAGTGTTTTGGAATGGTCAAAACTTAAAAATAAATGATGAAAAGAATATCTGTGCACAGCTAGCGGTTTCCTAGACCAAATTATATAATATGCGCTTTTGATCGACTGGAAAGTCAACAAACTCAGGTCTCGACTGCGCATGCATGTGACGTGCTTCAACTAAACCGCTACCATCCACACAAGCAAGATGGGCCGACTTAAGCTAGTTCGGTTCATCTGGACTACCTCGCGACGTGGTTTACTTGAAGCGAACTAGATGAGGCGAATCAGGCCTAATCCGCCTCAGCCTCGCGTCCACACGGCGAATGTGAGCCGAACTATAGGAGGTGAACTAGTTGAGGCGACTTAACGCGCTGGTGTGAAAACGGCTTTAGACAGGCCAAAGCTGCTAACAGGCATGGATGCCTAATTTCTTAAGCAGAAGAGGATAAGTAAGTCTAAGTATAAGATGCTTTAACGTCATGTCGGCAGCAAGAGCCTATATTCACAGCGAAAAGTTAGCGGTATTTATTCAATCAGTTTTGTTAGTCACTTTCCTGTACATACCTTCATTGAAATTTACATTAAAATCTGAAATTGTCAGATTTGTGTCAAAGACGGCAATTATTATCTCTGACGCAATCAGACTGGGCCTATATGTATGTGCCAATTTTTAACCGGACTGGGGTTAAAGGAGGGTGCTGGGTTAGCTAACCCCAGAGTTCCAAATGTGTCACGGGGGATGTATTTGACCAAAGCGCGCGCGGGTTAGCTAACGTTTCAGTTATTTATAGATTTGGGAAATCCCTCTGTGCCTGTTTACATTCGTCGATTGGACAATATGAATAACGCCGCCGATATAGCTGCTACGTTAATCTCGCTTCGATTTTAGAGTTAATTTAATCAAATTTCACTTATTGCGTATGTAATTCTGTTAAATATGGTCACATTGAATAGATTAGGGCCTAAAACATTGCCACTGGCGTTTTGCCAGTATGGATATCGACGTCCATGCAGCGGCGATTTGTTTACTTTACATTCGTCGATTCGACACTATTAATATCGCTGCCAATGCGGCGGTAGCCTTAATAACGCTTCGAATTTAGGGTTAAATTGATAAAATTTCACTTATTGCGTATCTAATTCTGTTAAATATGATCGCATTGAATAGATTTGGGCCGAGTCGGCTCCTAACCCCGCCTTTCGCATGGGGTTAGTGCAGGCGACTTTACGCTCGCCGAGTTAATTTAACCCCGACACATACATACGCAGTTTTCGCCGCGAACCCGGGAAATCCGCACGATGCAGGGTTACGACCGCTAACCCGGACACATACATATGGGCCCTGGGCCCTCGGGCCCAGTCACCCTTCACACCTCACCTGGTTCTCACACCTCCGACAGTACATCATTGTGCTGGTGTTGCTGGGAGAACAATCAGCCACAGGACAGAAAGGCGATGTGTGGCCTCAATTAGCTGGCGACGGGACTAGCCTTGGGCAGTTTGGTAAAGTGGGTGTTAAACGAGACACATTTATTTGTCAAGTGAATGGCAACCTGGGTTTTTTTCTTAGTTTAAAAAATATATTTATTTAGACTGCTGCGATGGTCAGGGTGAGTCCTCAGCCAATTAACCGTCACCCACCTCCTGTTCTATTAATAGATCTGGTCACATGACTTTACCATGTATTGCTTGCATGAATATTCTATGTATATTATTATTAATGAATGATCACACGTAGAATGTGCTATTTGAGCATTTGACCCAGTCGGTCAGGATTCTTCTGCCCAGAACCATTAGACTTTAAGTATCCCCTGGCTATTATTAGTAGTTCTTTGATGTTCACAAACAGAACGGGAAGGTGGATCGCAAAGGTTTCCATAAAATTTACTATAGAGGGAGTGCACGTGACGTCATTACTTAGCAATCAGCGGTCAGCTGGCTGCCATCTTGGATTACAAGCACTCTCCCTAGCCATGTTGTGAATGCATGCAGATGCGGTAAAACAGAGTTCTCTTGTGTTATGGGAGGTTCTGGGCAGTTTACATCCAATGTGTTTACTTACAGCACTTTAGCAACAACTTCTGAGGCCAAACTGCTCAAAACAGTGACACATAAACCAACAAATCAGTAAATAACCACAGTGTAGGCAGTTGCAAGCCTTTTGTATGTCATCCAATATGGCCACCGAAAGTTGCCTCGTGACGCCATTACACCCCCTCTATAAGCGATAACAGGGTTTTCGCTACTTTCCAAGTATGTAATATGGCGTCGCCTACATGAACGAGGACAGTCATCAGAGCTGAATGAAACGTCTGGACGGCAGAGACCCTCTGACAATTGCCGGGCCCTAAATACCTCCAAGAGAATATGTCGTTTCAAGATATACAAACCATGAGTTATCGTATTCAATCCGGATAATTGCGAATAAGCAAACTTCTGTTAGTCATGTGACTGCCCCTTTAAATAGTGTATATGCCGAGTCAATCCAATGCCGTACAAAATTGATACTTGTCGCTATCTAGCCTGGCGCTCGGCATTAATAGGATAGGGCAAGGACTGGTTAGCTCAGTGTCAGGATAATGTGACTGAATGAGATATCGAGGCCTGGCGCTGACAGCCTGGTCTCCCAGTGAGGCAGCATTATAAAGTCGCTATGAGAGCGTACTGTCACAAGTCGGTACCCATCTTGATATGACCTCAGATGTTGCCAGCACCTAAAACTCCAACAAACAAAAACTAATCTCTGTGAAGCAGCGCTACAGTGTTCCACCATTCCCTTGCTTTCTTCTACACCTCACTTCAGCTCTGTGGTGTATGCTATATATGTGATATATAATCAATTATGTGGATATAAATAAAACATGTACTACCCCACACACCATTTGTTCTCAACTCTGTGATATATATGCGATATAATCGATGCCCTGAATAGGGATAGCACACTTACACATATTTTATTATTATTATTATTGCAAATGTCTGTCAGACACCTCCTGACACTGGTGATTATCAGCAGTGTGGTGGCCTGATGCCTGTCAGACACCTCCCGACACTGGTGGTTATCAGCAGTGTGGTGGTCTGATGCCTGTCAGACACCTCCCGATACTGGTGGTTATCAGCAGTGTGGTGGCCTGATGCCTGCCAGACACCTCCCGACACTGGTGGTTATCAGCAGTGTGGTGGTCTGATGCCTGCCAGACACCTGATACTGGTGGTTATCAGCAATGTGGTGGTCTGATGCCTGCCAGACACCTCCCGATACTGGTGGTTATCAGCAGTGTGGTGGTCTGATGCCTGCCAGACACCTCCTGATACTGGTGGTTATCAGCAGTGTGGTGGCCTGATGCCTGCCAGACACCTCCTGACACTGGTGGTTATCAGCAGTGTGGTGGCCTGATGCCTGTCAGACACCTCCCGACACTGGTGGTTATCAGCAGTTTGGTGGTCTGATGCCCCCCTGACACCTCCCGACATTGGTGGTTATCAGCATTGTGGTGGCCTGATGCCTGACAGACACCTCCCGACACTTGTTATCAGCGGTGTGGTGGCTGCATACCTGTGGTATCCACAAGATTCTGTGAATGTAACTTGTTAAAATGCATTAGATTGATTGCTAAAATCAACTTTAGCGTAGTTTGAAGTAACTTTTATTTTAAATGGCTAAATTTGGAAATATTTAAAGTGGAAAAAAGTGCCAAAATTACTGTCCTGGGGGGGGGGGCGAAAATGGGAAATATTGCGCCTAGAGCGGGACTCGAACCCACAGTGTGCTAACCATTACATTGTTAAGAGTTTGGGCGTGATTGCCAAAACCAATTTGACATGTTTAGACTTAAATTATATCAAAAGTTAGCCACTTAAAATATAAGTTACTTCAAACTAAAGTAAGATAGATATGATAATCAATTTAATATATTTTTCTCATAAGAATGGCAGAAATTCAAAACCATCGGACAGTGCAACTTTAACGAGGTCACGCGCTGCTAATTTTCGGGCTAACGACCCCCCCCCCCCCCACCCCCATTACAGCCGAACACCGAAGTTGGGTAGGCAGATGTCCGGCAGGCATAGGACTCCGCACCCATTAGGGTTTTATGTCCTAGCAACAGTTAAGGTAACGCCAAGAAGGGCACCTACCCATGACAGTGCGCTCTCATGGTGACTTTGTAGTGCTGCCCTGTTGGGATACAGTGAACTTCCAATATTGCTTGTCGTTAAATTCGTTGAATAAGTAGGACAAAATTCCATTTGCAGACGACAATTTTTCTGGCTAATTCTACGGCTCCATGTGCTATGCTACTACTACTAATGCCAGGTACCAGGCAAGGTTAAAACTGCCTAGTCAGATGGAGCGTCACATTTTCAAAACCAAAACAATTATCTAGATTTGATTCTACATATCTAACTTAGATACTGGTGCACTTATTAAGCATTTGTTGCCACATAGAAGGGAATACTGAGCCAATTTAATGGACTTACTACAGTTAAGTCACTACAGAAGCCTGTGGTGTCAGTGTTTTGGTGTGTTTGCCAAAACTAAAGTTACATATTTACACTTCAATTATCTCAAAATTGAGCCATTTAAAAGACAAGTTACTTCAAATTAAAGTAATGTAGGTCATAACAAACAATTCAATATAATTATCTCAGAAAGATGACAAAAACTCAAAACCATCGGACTATGCAACTTTAATTTTAAATTGTGGAAGTCACATGCCCAACACAAATCCTTTCTGCCTGTCTTTATTCCAGCCACCGCTGTCTGCTCACATTAACCAGTGTTCAGAATACAGCGATTCACTGCACACACCCATACAGGCATGTATGTATGTTCATATACGCCAACCTCTACAGCGATTCACTACACACACCCACATAGGCATGTATGTATGTTCATATACACCAACTTCTACAGCGATTCACTACACACACCCACACAGGCATGTATGTATGTTCATATACACCAACTTCTACAGCGATTCACTACACACACCCACACAGGCATGTATGTATGTTCATATATGCCAACTTCTACAGCGATTCACTACACACACCCACACAGGCATGTATGTATGTTCATATATGCCAACTTCTACAGCGATTCACTACACACACCCATGCATACAGGCATGTATGTATGTTCATATACGCCAACTTCTACAGCGATTCACTACACACACCCACACAGGCATGTATGTATGTTCATATACACCAACTTCTACAGCGATTCACTACACACACCCACACAGGCATGTATGTATGTTCATATATGCCAACTTCTACAGCGATTCACTACACACACCCATACAGGCATGTACGTATGTTCATATACGCCAACCTCTACAGCAATTCACTACACACACCCATACAGGCATGTATGTATGTTCATATATGCCAACCTCTACAGCGATTCACTACACACACCCATATATAAAGGCACATACGTATGCCCATACACACCGCGCCCCTTTTCCCAGTAAATACACATGTATACCTCAACTTCTAATACCATTCACCCAATGTCATGACCCTGACATACATTCTGTATACTTTCTTACACGAGTATAAATAACAAACTACATCCCATTTTCGTTACCTATCCGCGTTGCCTTTCATCCACTGTGCCACTTTCTTGTAACTCGGTGCCTGTAGGTCAATGCTAGTAGCGCCACCTGTGGAGTTCCGCCTCACTAATCTGATCCACGACCCTGTCCAGTCGGCGCCGAAAATCCTGAACATACGATGTGTGTACACACACAATGTAGTGTATATTTATATAAATAACATAGTATCTATAACACTATATATAATAGATAATATATACCCTACATAAATAAGGAAGAAGAAGACGGGATAAGAGTTATGGCCGAATGAGTTGAGCGTCCGTCTCCTGTTTTGGGAGATCGGAGGATCCGAACCCATGGATTTGTGGGTTCAAACCCTGGTCGAGTCAAACCAATGACTTAAAAATTTATACTTGCCGCTTCCTAGCCAGGTGCTCGGCATTATTAGGATAGGGCAAGGACTGGTTAGCTCAGTGTTAGGATAATGTGACTGAGTGGGATATCGAGTCATGGTGCAGGCGACACTATTTAAGTCACCATGAGTGCACACAGTCACAAGTCGGTAGGTACCCGTCCTGATATGACCTTAGATGTTGCCAGGACGTAAGACTCCAACAAGCAACCTTCGAACCTCTTCGAGTAATTTGTCTCCAGTGTTTTGATAAGTGGTTTGGGGACTTCAGTACAGCAGGGGGCCTAGCTTGGGATGTTCTGGTGGTACGCAGAGGGAATGAAGCACTATAAAGCACCAGATACCGGTAGACCTACACTTATTAAACATTTGTCACCGCACACTGTAATAAGTGAATTTCCTACAATCTGTCACTACTGAAGCCTATGCTGTCAGAGTGTTGACATGCTTGCCAAAATTAATTTGGCATGTTTGCGCTTCAAATATCTCAAAAGTTAGCCATTTAAATTAAAATTTACTTCAAACTAAAGTAAGATAGATTATAATGACCAACCTAACATATTTATTTATCTCAGAAAGTGTCAGAAACTCAAAATCATCGGACTAAAAAGTAAAGTCAAGCTTCTTTTATATAACGACGCCTGTAGAGCGCTTTGATTTTCGTATCATCGGCTATTGGACGTCAAACATGGTCATTCTGACATATTTCTTTAGAGGAAACCCTCTGCCGCCAGATAGGCTACTATTTCCGATAAGCAGCAAGGGTTGTTTATATGTACTTTCTCACAGACAGGACAGCACATACCACACAGCCTTTGATGATCCAGTTGTGGACAACTGGTTAAAAATAAAATCACCAAACTATGCAATTTTGCAACTTTACTGTAAAAGAATATTTGTAATCTGAGGTGGTGCGCAGCTGCGTAGGTCTACCTGTGTATATGGAAGCCAGGGCCTTGGTACAGAACTAAGTATTACAGACTTAGCAAGGTCCGAGACATTTTAACAATCCTCTTTCTACTAATGCTAGGTACACACCTACCGTTCATCCGCACCCACCTACCGTTTACGATCTAAAACTGCCCAAAAGTCGGTAGGTGTGCGATACCCTAGCACATCTACCAATTGCGATTCGCGACTTAAAACTCAGTTTCAGGGCTAAAACTGCTTGCTTGCGAATACGATTCGCGATTTGAAAAATGAATCGGCCCGTTCTCAGTCGTAAGGTCGTCGCGAGTTTTAGTGCGCGAATCGCAAACAGTAGGTGTGTACTTGGCATTACCTACCTACGTATACTTTTGCACCGGGCCGGGACATACACCATACACACATGCGCACACTCACACACAACACGCAAAACAGAAGCTGTGTGGTAACGCATTTGTTCGTCCCCTCACTCTCCAAACACATTGTAAATGTTCGCTCAGCTGTTGCAAATTCGCCCGAGTTTGTGAAATTTTCCGCCTTCTACGTAATTTAGTTTAGCTCCCCCCCGTCCACCCATCCATCCATCCCCCCTCCCGTCCTCCCCTCCACCCACCCCCTCCCGCTCCTCCACCCATCCATCCATCCCCTCCTATTTCTCTCCCTCTTCCATGCCTCTCCATTTCCCTTCCGTTCCTTTCTTTCTCTTACTCTCTATTGCTCTTCTATCTATCTTTCTCTCTCTCTGTATTGCAATTGCATCTATTTCCCTCACCCCCTTCTTTCTCTCCGCTACTGGTCCTCTTTTCCCACCTCTACTGGTTTCTTCCTTGTTCCCCCCACCCCACCCCTCCCTCCTTTGCCCCTGCTAGATGCCGCTCCTCACCAGACGGCTGTTCCGTAATTCTCCCCCCATCCTTTGCCACTGCTAGATGTATGTATGTGTGTGAGTGCGTGTATGTATGTGTGTATGTATGTGTAAGTGAGTGAGTGTGAGATGTGGGTGTGAGTGCAGGTCAGTGTGTGTATGTATGTATGTATGTATGTATGTATGTATGTATGTATGTATGTATGTATGTATGTATGTATGTATGTATGCATGTATGCATGTATGTATGTATGTATGTACGTAAGTACGTATGTATGTATGTGTGCATGAGTATGTATGTGTGTGAATGTGAGTGTATGTGTGTGAGTGTATGTGAGTGTGTGTGTGTCTTAACGGTTCACGCGCGGTGCAGGCTGGGTTCACCGGTGACGTCACTAAGGGTCAATGTATGACAGCTCCAACCCTATGACATACAGCGTCCAGTACTACGCCACTTCCTGTTTACTCGGCGCGTCCCCAGCGGGACCGGAAGTAGGGCGATAAGGGCACAGGCGCGCGCCCATGGCATAGTCATTCTTCGCATTTAAAGTTGGGTGGTGGGAGGTGATGAAAAAGGGTGTTTTATGTGCTTTTTGTTGTTTTATGTCCTAAAGTCATATCAGGACGGGTACCGACTTGTGACAGTGCACACTCATGGCAACTTTGCAGTGCTGCTCCACTGGGAGACCAGGCCATCAGCACCATGACCCGATATCCCACAGTCACATTATCCTGATACCATGCTAACCAGTTCTTGTCGTATCCTATTAATGCCCAGCGCCAGGCTAGGTAGCGACAAGCATTACTGGTTTAACTCAGTTGAGAATCGAACTTCGTACCTTCCACATGGGAAGGCTGCACTCTACGGGTTCGGACACCACGCCCAGTGATGAAAATATTGTGTCTAGAGTAGGATTCGAACCCATTCTTCTTGCATTCTGGGCCCGTGTGTTAACCATTACACCACCTAGGATCCGTAATGCAATCACACTATCCACACATATCTGTATATGCTCCTCTTTGCTTGAGAGGTCAATGCAGACCACTGATCCCGCTGGAATTGTAAGTATTTTAAATGGTTTACGTCCATAAGTCCTTTATTGCTTGTAATTACATACAGGCAATGCATACATACACAGGGTAAGTTCAGCACCCATACAGCCTCCCTTGTACATGGTCCTGGTCATGGTACCAGTGCGTGGGGGGGGCGGTGAAAATAGGAAACACTGTGTACAGAGCAGTTCTCTAACCTATACTTCTTGTTATTCCGGGACTAGCGTGCCCCACTCGCCATGTGACATATTAGGCTATGTGAAATATATGTTAATACATAGTGCCCGAGATTATGACGAGATGTTCCTATATAAGAGACAGTTAATGTTTGGTGAAATGTTCCCTCTATGCACCAGTAACGGTGCAAGTGGAGAAGGACATTTTTAATATATATATTTATTGTAACTTTCTGCAACTACCTGTGACCACAGGGCCGATGGGCAAGCACACCAGCCTCAGATCTACATACGGTATGGACACCACCTACAGCTGGGTGAGTGACAGCTACCCATATTGGGGCGTCGCCCCTGGCAGGATGTAGAGGGTGCCTGATTGGCTGGCTGTGGGAGGCCCAGTCACCTGCACCCCTTTGCCCCACCTGACCAAACAAGCCTCATTCTGATATTGATTATCCTATACACACTGCTCCAGACACTCTGGGCAGGAGACTTCTGGATGGACTCATGAAGTGAACACTCTACTCCTGACTATTGAGTGAGACAGACTCTTCTCTTGGGCAGGAAGCCAGACACTCTGTCTGATGCTCCACCTTTCATATACAAACTGAGCTGTGTGCAACAACCATGGGACTCTGGTTCTATGGGCTATAGGCACTGATTCATATACATATTAAAGAGAGTAATGAGGCTCTGTGCAGACAGAAGGTAAGGGGGTCAGGGTGATAGGTCACTAGCAGGTGAACAGGAGTTGATGTCAATAAAGCACAACTTCTTCACTGTCAATCTTGCGTGACTTGTCTTACCTTTCTGCCTTATGAGAGATACAGTAGATATATTACAGATGAGTTTGTTGGAGAGGGGCATTAGGCGTGAACTGACAGACAGTTGTCAGAACGCATCTGGGAAGAGTAAGTGGTATATCTGGGCCTCTGACAGCCGGGCTTCCAGTTATATTACACTATGTAGACTTGGTACGTTAACAATAAAAGGAGGGGAGGAGGGGAGGAGGTGAGGAGGAGAGGAGGAGAGGAGGAGGGGAGGAGAGGAGGGGAGGAGGGGAGGAGGGGAGGAGGGGAGGAGGGGAGGAGGGGAGGAGGTGAGGAGGGGAGGAGGAGAGGAGGAGAGGAGAGGAGGAGGGGAGGAGGGGAGGAGGGGAGGAGGGGAGGAGAGGAGTCCAACCAGTGTAGGTATCAAAGCAGTGGGTGCATTTGGTCAGAGGACGTCCGTCCGACCAGGGTGGGAGGAGCAAGTGACCAGTGGCCGGTCTAGCTTAGAAGTTAGAGCCACGTGACCTAACACAGCGTCTCCCTGTGGGGATCAGCGGGTCAATTAGACAAACTATTAACATAGCCGGTTGTGTGAGGCGGCTCCGGTATCATAAATGTGGACACGTGACGCGACACCATCAGACCGTAGCTACATCACCCCCCACCCCCCCACCCCCACCCCACCCCCACCACCACACACACGACCAGACGGGACGGCCGAATGAGTTGAGCGTCTGTCACCCGTTTTGGTAGACCGTGGGATTTGAACACTGGTCGAGTCAAACCAATCATCCAGGCCGTAATCGATTAACATGACCCGAGCGACTCCGGTCACCCGAGTCGTCAGAATTTCAAATCGAACACCGCGAGTAGAGTCGACAAATACACATGCCGTGTGCAAAACGACCCGACCGCAGTAACCCACCTCTTAGCTGGGGTTTGCTAGGAGTGATGACGTCACATCTGTGCTGGTACCTGTAGGATAACAGCTACCAGTACAAGTCCTGCATGTTGTATTTCGGGTGCTTTTTTTAAATAACCCAGATTGTCAGCTTATACAATCGTAAACTACTTTAAATCCAATTTTGCTGTACTTGTATCGGTTATTAAAAAAAGATATTACGTTTTAGTCAGCATTTTTTTCACTCCGAGCGTGGATAACCGTATTCGTTTATTCAACCCGAGTCTGTAGGATGTGCGCATGCGCTAAAAAGTGGCTCGAGTGACCCGAGTTGAATAATCGGTTACGCCCCCTATGACTTAACAATTATACTTATCGCTTCCTAGCCAACCGCTCAACATTATTAGGGTAGGACAAGGACTGGTTAGTTCGGTGTCAGGATAATGTGACTTGAGTGGGATATCGGGTCATGGTGCTGGTGGCCTGATTTCCCAGTGGGACAGCACTATGAAGTCACCATGAGTGTGCACTGTCACAAGTTGGTGCCTGTCCTGATATGACCTTAGATGTTGCCAGGATGTAAAACTCCACCAACAACCAACACACACACACACACACACACACACACCTACAGACGCCACCACACAATGCCTCCTAACCGACTGACTCTTTTATGTACCCACCTACCCTAAACCAAACTTTCCTACCATCCTCAAACACCCCACCCACCTGCTGCCACCACCTCGTGATGCAGTCGTGACGTCACGAACCCGTCACGGTCCACAGACGCACATCAGTCAGAACGTCACCGAGGCACACTTAAAAAGACGTGTACGCTCGGCATGTCTGCACGTCACGACTTGCGTGCAGCAGTACAGCCAGACGCCACCTAACGGGCAACCAAGGCATTTTTCTTTAACTACTAGGGTGTTTTTTTCCGTTTTTTTAATGGGTTCTTCCGGTTCCTGTCCCTCCTCCCCACCGTGCTTTGTGGATGTACGTGAAGATACAGTATAACCCCATTAAACCAAGCTCGGTTAAACTAAACAATCGGTTAATCCAAACTTTTTTCGGCGGCCCGCAAAATACTACTATTTATCATATCAAAAATGTTGGTTAAACCAAAGTCGGTTAATCCAATTATCAGTTAATCCAAACAAAATTGTCAGACCCCAGGCCACTTCCGTTACAGTTAAACCAAACTTTCATGTGATTATTGTTATGTACATGTACTAAGACACGACACAGCGGGAGCCAGCAGGCCGGGACCAGCGAACGGGCAACCAGCGCATACTGGAAGGCACCATAATAAAGTCATTAAGCAACGGGATGTCAACATGTGCAGTCGGTTCTTAATCACATCATTACATGGTGTCAGAAGCAGACCTTCTGATCAGCTATGGCTCTCTCTCTGGGTTACAACCACCTGGACCACTGACTTTAGATGAAAATCTAGTGGCCAACTGGAAGGCCTGGATACATGCTTACAGCATTTACGCCACCGCAGCAGGAGTTCTTATTCGGAGCGAGAAAGTACAATGCTGTTTGTTTCTCCATGTGGCCGGTGCGGAGGCACAGAAACTCCACCAGTCCATGATCTTTGTTGCAGGAGAGGTGGACAAAGTTGCAATCAGAGAGGCCAAGCAATCACTGACATGCCCACTCCCACTAACAAAGAAGCAGTACAGCGATGCTTAGGCATGGTAGCATACGTTACAAAATTCCTACCTAACCTAGCAGAAATAACAAAACCGCTATGCATACTAACAAACAAAGAAATGGCATGGCACTGGCAAGCGGAACAGCAAAATGCATTTGACAAATTAAAGCACATGATAACACATGCACCGGTACTCCGTTTCTATGACGTAACAAAAGAAATCACCCTTCAGGTGAATGCTTCTAAATATGGCCTAGGAGCTGCACTCCTACAAGAAGGCCATCCCATAGCAATGGCTTCGAAAGCTCTTGATGACACGCAAAGTAGCTATGCGGTGATCGAGAAAGAGCTACTGGCCATATGTTTCGGGTGTACAAAATTTCATAATTACATCTTTAGAAAGAAAGTGCGCGTAGAAACGGACCACAAACGACTAGTTTCAATCATAAATAAGCCATTGCATCAACTTTCGGAACGTATGCAATGCATGAGAATGAGGTTACAAAACTACGATTTGGAATTAGTACACATAAAAGGGTGTAACATGTTTGCTGCAGATGCATTATCAAGAGACCACAGTGACACGAATGGTTCAAATGAGCTGTTCAATAAAGAGATCAGCGTCGCAGCAATAGAGAATACTCCAGGAGTGCCTACAAGAAATTGCCATGGAAACACAAAATGACAAAGTCTTGAAAGACGTAGTCAAATTAGTCGAAAACGGTTGGCCCAAAGACAAGAATTTAAT
The DNA here is from genome assembly GCA_030323885.1 of Branchipolynoe longqiensis. Classification (NCBI taxonomy): domain Eukaryota; kingdom Metazoa; phylum Annelida; class Polychaeta; order Phyllodocida; family Polynoidae; genus Branchipolynoe; species Branchipolynoe longqiensis. Next base: position 6,364,378 of record CM059194.1, on the reverse strand, counting down.
ACCTAAATGCACGACACCATTTCACACTTGCAATCAATAAAAGAAAGAACAAATTATCAGCATCGTAACGTGGAAACCAAATATGTGGCGCCTAGTTTTAAAGAATGATCCCACTTACATATATACATACACAGGGTAGGTTCGACAACTATACAGCGCATAGCTTGTACAGGATCCTGGTCACCACTGTCATGTGATAGCAAAAATGGGAAATATTGCCCCTAGAGCAGAATTCAAATGCTAATTTCTTGATATTGTTAGACTAGTGTCCTAACCATAACACTACCTAGGCTCCCTGATGCAATCACCCTATCCACGACTAACTGTCTATGGAGATCATCGCCTGAGAGATCAGTGCACATTTCTCCACTTCTTGATTGTTTTAACCTGCTTTACTTTATGTTGGAATAACTTTTTATTTCAAAGAGTTAACTTTGGAGGCGTCTGAAGTGGAAATGTGATTGTATCATAAATTGTGACACGACGGTCAAAATGTTGCATACCAAAGACTTCAGCAGGGGCAGGTTCTATCAAATTGACTTGGTTTTCCTTCTATGGCCATTAACCAGACGGGATGGCCGAATGAGTTGAGCGTCTGTCTCCTGCTTTTGGAGATCCGGGGATCCAAACCCATGGGGTCATGGGTTCGAACCCTGGTCGAGTCAAACCAATGACTTAAAATTTGATACTTGTTGGTCCCTAGCCAGGTGCTCGGCATTATTAGGATAGGGCAAGGATGGGTTGACTCAGTGTCAGGATAATGTGACTGAGTGGGATATCAGGTCATGGTGCTGGTGGCCTGGTCTCCCAGTGGGGCAGCACTATAAAGTCGCCATGAAGGACCAGCGGATCTCGGAACACACGAATTAGTAATAATAGGATAGAACCAGGACTGACTGACTGCTTGTTTGGGTTCTGTTGGGATGGGGTGGGATGGGTTGGGTTGGGTTCTGTTGGGTTGGGTTGGGATGGGTTGTGATGGGATGGGTTGTGATGGGATGGGTTTGGTTTGGTTGGGTTGGGATGGGATGGGTTGGGTTGGGTTCTGTTGGGTTGGGGTGGGGTGGGATTGGGTTGGGTTGAGTTGGGTTCTGTTGGATTGGGTTGGGTTGAGTTGGGTTGGGTTCTGTTGGGTTGGGTTGGATTGGGTTGGGTTGAGTTGGGTTTTGTTCTGTTTGGTTTGGTTGGGCTGGGTTGGGTTGAGTTGGGCTGGGCTGGGTTGGGTTTTGTTCTGTTTGGTTTGGTTTGGTTTGGTTGGGTTGGGTTCTGTTTGGTTGGGTTGAGTTGGCTTGGGTTGGGTTGAGTTGGCTTGGGTTGGGTTGAGTTGGGTTGGGTTGGGGTGGGTTGGGTTGAGTTGAGTTATGTTTGGTTGGGTTGGGTTGAGTTGGGTTCTGTTGGGTTTGGTTTGGTTGGGTTGGGTTCTGTTTGGTTTGGTTGGGTTTGGTTCTGTTTGATTGGGTTTGATTGGGTTTGGTTGGGTTGAGTTGAGTTTGGTTGGGTTATGTTTGGTTGGGTTGAGTTGGCTTGGGTTGGGTTGAGTTGGGTTGAGTTTGGTTCTGTTTGGTTGGGTTGGGTTCTGTTTGGTTGGGTTTGGTTTGGTTGGGTTTGGTTGAGTTGGGTTCTGTTTGGTTTGGTTTGGTTGGGTTGGGTTCTGTTTGGTTGGGTTTGGTTGGGTTGGGTTCTGTTTGGTTGGGTTTGGTCGGATTGGGTTCTGTTTGGTTGGGTTTGGTTTGGTTGGGTTGAGTTGGGTTGGGTTCTGTTTGGTTGGGTTTGGTTTGGTTGGGTTGGGTTGAGTTGGGTTCTGTTTGGTTGGGTTTGGTTGGGTTGGGTTCTGTTTGGTTGGGTTGGGTTTGGTTTGGTTGGGTTGAGTTGGGTTCTGTTTGGTTTGGTTGGGTTGGGTTCTGTTTGGTTGGGTTGAGTTGGGTTGGGTTCTGTTTGGTTGGGTTTGGTTGGGTTGGGTTCTGTTTGGTTGGGTTGAGTTGGGTTGCTCAGTGCCGGGACCGAGTGGGGCAGCACTATAATACTATGAAGTCACCATGAGTGCACACTGCCACAAGTCGATACCCGTCCTGATATGACCTTGGATGTTGCTGGGACGGAACATAATGTGGGCGTGTGTACATCTATGTGTATGTACCTGTGTGTGTACCTGTTCATGTAGCTGTTTATGTACCTACGTTTGTACGTGTGTCCCTGTGTATGTGAATCTATGTTTGTGTGTGTCTGTGTGTGTACGTGTGTGTGTGTGTGGACGATGTGGTCAGTCCATGAGTGTACCTACGTTTGTACGTGTGTCCTGTGTATGTGTATCTATGTATGTGTGTATGTGTGTGTGTGTGTGTGTATGTACGTGGGTGTGTGTGTGGACGATGTGCTCGCAGTAAGGGTCAGTCGTAAGCCGTGTTCACACGGGGCAGTTAATTCGAATCATAAAAATCTACTTGTATAGTTCGGGTTACATTTGGCGTGTGAACGCGCGGCTGAGGCGGTTTCGGGCTGATTCGAATCATATAATTCGGATTTTATAAACCACCTCTATAGGTGGTTTATATGAACCGAATTTTATGATTCGACTTATATCGCCTGTGTGAACGCAACCAACTTACTTGAGGCGGATTAAGCACGTCACACTATATAATATAATTTGGTCTATGAACCTGCTAGAGGTGCACATATATTTTTTTCATGATTTATTTTAAGGTTTTCACTGCCCAGCAGAAGTTTTGACCGTTCCAAAACAATATGATTCAGCCTATACATATCTAGGTCGAACCCACACTCTCTCGTGCCGACGTCGACTAACCGAAACTGGCGCTGTTTAGTATGGACTTGCTCGTGCGCTGATATCGATTTCCGGCCCAAGTACTGCCTGTGTGAACGCGACACTAATTCGGTTCATATTATCCGCCTTGTATAAAGCGGCGTAAACTTTTCCCGTGTGAACACGGCTCATGAGTGTACACAAAACACAAACGTAAGTAGCATGACGAACAGTGCGCGATGGCAGGGAGGGCTGCAAAAACTGCCAGTGGGGGGTGCTGATTTGTTTGAACGTGCAAACTAGCAACCGCATGTAGTCCTCTGTGTGTGTGTGTGTGTGTGTGTGTGTGTGTGTGTGTGTGTGTGTGTGTGTGTGTGTGTGTGTGTGTGTGTGTGTGTGTGCGCGCGCATGTGTGTGGAAATGTATCAGATCATGTATGTGAATGTTACCGGTACATTTGTCCGTTATAGTGACTACATTGTTCACATACCACGTTATAAAGCATAATAATGACAATAGTCACGGTCTATTCAATGAGTGACATCCGTACCGGTGTGTATGGTGTTAGCAAATGTGTCATGTGTGTGCAATAGAGGATATTACAACGCATGCGCCGTGGCCACGGTCCCACAACCGTAGTGTTCGTCGTTGCCGTCAGATGTCACATGTGTTGTGAATATTGTGTATTAATAGTTTGGTACCCTCCTAACATTTTCAAAAGGGCCCAAACATGGACATTCTATTTTTCTTGGAACTTTCAATGACCCAAAAGCAATATAGGCCTACTTTTGGAATTTTCAAAATATCCCAAAATTTGACTGACCTACGTGCATTTGAAAGTTAGTAATTTCCATAGCTTTTGTATGCACTGTGGCAACGGTCCCATAACCGTAGTGTTAGATGTCGCATGCATTGTGAATATTGTCAATTTTGATGGCATATATACACATATATAGGTTGGTTGGTTGTTGGAGTTTTACATCGTGTCAACATCTAAGGTCATATCAGAACAGGTACCGACTTGAGACAGTGCACACTCATGGTGACTTTATAGTGCTGCCCCACTGGAAGACCAAGCCCCCAGCACCATGACCTGATATCCCACTCAGTCACATTATCCTGACACTGAGCTAACCAGCCCTTGCCCTATCCTATTAATGCTGAGTGCCTGGCTAGGAATCAACAAGTATCAATTTTTACGTCATTGGTTTGACTCGACCAGGGCTACAATCCGTGAGTTTGAATCCCACAATCTAATAAAACGGGAGCCAGACGCTCAACTCATTCGGCCATCCTGTCTGGTCACATGCATATATCGAAGCCCATAGATACACACACACAAAAACCCACATCATAATCAGGAGCCTAGCTTCCATATAGACGCAGGTACACAGCTTCGTACCACCTGAGATTACTTTAATTATTATTATTATTCAAATATATGGTGTTTTATAGCGCTTTCTTCCATCACATTTTATTCCAATAGCCTTTTATTTCATCAGTCTACCACCTGAAAATCCCAAGCTAGGCCATTAATCGTGACACACACACACGACACATTTGTTAACACCACACACGCTAGTACAGATGTCACACATTCAACAGATTGTGACTGCCCAAATCTGACATAATTATGCTTTATCATGTGGTATATGAACAATCTAATTGTTATATTGTTCCAAATTTAACCTACCGGCAACATTCACGTACATTATCTAATACATTTCCAAATGGCATCGGCTTGATGGCACACGCACAAGTAGGCATGAGTATGACAGCCAGGATAGCTTAAAGGCCAAGACGCTGCAAGCCCTTCCCCACGCATCAGTTGCCACGCACAGCATTAATTGATTCATCCACTGCCGCCAGAGGGCGGGTTGGTGGTGGAAATCCTCTATAAGACCTTTTCCACAGCGCATGCATGCTGGACAGTAGGCTACCATACCAGTGTACTACTCATAATTTTAGTTCTTCCACTGCCGTCAGAGGGCGGGTTGGTGATGGAAACCCCCTACAAGACCTTTTCCACAGCGCATGCATGCTGAACAGTCGACCAGTGTACTACTCATAACCCTTAAAAGGCCCTGTCACACTATGCCGTATTGCGTGAGTGTATGCCGACATATGTGACATACGCTGTCAAACGGCGAATTTTGAGCATGCTAAAAAATACTACTTATGCCAAATTTACCAATAACTTATGTCAGCGTACACCAGTGGGCTGTTAACGAATACTACTTATGCCACACGTACCCATAACTTGTGTCAGCGTACACCAACGTGTTGGTGCAAAAATCACATATGTCGGCATACGGTGACGCAATACGGCATAGTGTGACAGGGCTTTAGTTTTTCCACTATGTCAGAGTGCGGGTTGGTGGTTGACATTGTTCAGCATTAAGAAACTGCAATTCATCTCAGTATCAACTATCATCCAGTTTGGTGTTAAGGGGCTTTCACACTACGACGTACAGCAATTTTCCAGTACGTCGGCATTCGTCGAACTTTTCAGGGATGGGGAGATAAAAATGGGCATACACACAACGTATGTAATGTATGCAGAACGTATCTCTGACCTATTGCTAGCGTGTGAGAGCGTTCATGTGCCTTGCAAAACGCTCGCATATGCTCACGTTACGCTGACCAACGTTACGTACGTTACTTCATCGCTAGAAGTATGGCATATATATACGTTAAGTACGCTGGAGATCCGGCAGGCATAAGTTTGAAGTACGTTAGGAGTACGTTATGCATCCGTTGGCTGTACACGGACTGCACGTTCCCAACAGGCTGAACATATGGCTAACGTGTTCTATACGTACGCCAAGGTACGCCGAGCGTATGAGAAACGTATGAGACATATGGCGATATACTTTGAAAATTTTGAACATGCACAACATTTTTTTAGCAGCTCGACCTATGCCGACCTATGGCACCGTATCCCGAGCGTACTCGACATATGCCCAACGTATACATAACGTATGACACCATATGCCGATGTTTTGGTCGAAAATCCCATACGTCGGCATACATCATAAGGTGACAGCCCCTTAAATTGACGTTCTCAGAGGTGTGAGTGGCGAACAGGGCCGTGTATGATGGTTAGTTTCGTTGGTGGAGGTTTACATCCTGGCAACATCTAAGGTCATATCAGGACGGGTACCGACTTGTGATAGTGTACACTCATGGTGACTCCATAGTGCTGCCCCACTGTGAGACCAGGTCACAACATCCTGATACTGACTGAACAAACCAGTCCTTGCAATATCCTAATAATGCCGAGCGCCTGGTTAGGATTAGTACTATAGTACTAGTAGGAAGCGACAAGTATCAATTTCCTATGTCATTGGTTTGACTCGACCGGGAATTAAACTCTCGACCTTCCGCACGGCAGGCCTGCACTCAACCGACTCGGAGGTTTGACTCGACCGGGAATTGAACTCCGGACCTTCCGCACGACAGGCCTGCGCTCTACCGACTCGGCGGTTTGACTCGACCGGGAATTGAACTCCCGACCTGCCGCACGGGATGCCTGCGTTCTACCGACTCGGCGGTTTGACTCGACCGGGAATTGAACTCCCGACCTTCCGCACGGGATGCCTGCGTTCTACCGACTCGGCGGTTTGACTCGACCGGGAATTGAACTCCCGACCTTTCGGACGGAAGGTGTGCGCTCTACCGACTCGGCTAGCGCGTCCGGTGGGACATGTGTATGAGTGCATGCTCAGGTAAGCTGGGCTGGTAATCCACCTAAGTTAGTTGCGGGGAGTCAGGGTGAGGCAGGCAGCTTAGGGGCGCGCAATGAAGCTTTGCTACCAGAGCCGTGTGTGTATTTCCTCTGACTACAGGACGGCTTGTACATTTAAGCCCAAGTCACACATGGCCGGACGAGCCCCGGATTTTGAGCCGGATCACCCACGGACCAATGGCCCGGACTGTCCCAGACTGCCACGGATAAAATCACTGTTTTCGTCGATTTTTGCCTCGCAGTCACACTTTCCCGGACGAGCCCCGGACCAAAGGCCGGATCGCCCTGGACCGCCCCGTACCACCCCCGGACTGGGCCGGATCGGCCCCTGAGTAACCCGGACGAGGCCGGACCACCCCCGGACTGCCCCGGACTATCCAGGACCTCCCTCGGACCACCCCCGGCTGTCCGGGAGTGGTCCGTGGCTAGGCCGGGGATGGTCCGGGTCAAACCGTGGCTCAAAATGACCCCGGACAGGCCCGGTCCACCCCTGGAATAGCCGGATCACCCCCGGACCACCCCCGGAGCAGGCCGGATTGAGCCCAGATTGCAAAATCCCCCGGACCACCCCGGATGTTTTAAACATTTTAAAACATCCGGGGCCGAGGCCGGATGGGGCCACACAAGCCACGGATCAGGCCGGATCGGGAGGTGTCGGCACGGACGAGCCACGGATCATCCCGGATCGCCCCGGACCACCCCGGATGGCGGTCCGGGGCTCGTCCGGCCTCTGATCCGGGTATGTGTGACCTAGGCTTTAGCAAAGAGGCAGGGCGGGTGAGAAAGTAGTTTAAAATTTAGATTAGGTTGAGATTAATATGAGAAGACTTGACAGAATATGTAACCCTCTAATATAGTTTCATGATGCTTCGCTTTGTTTTCCTTTTAATTGGTTTGGGATATATTTGAGTCGGCCTCACGAAAATGGGACAATTGGTGGTCAATTTAAGATGTCTGTGTCGCAATTCTTAAAATGTAGTGCATTTCTTTGTTTCATATTAAATTATCCTAGAAACAAATAGGGTTGTTGTATTTTCTCTACCTTTAGATTCAGGATAAATTTAAGAACCTCTGCCAATGCTAAACTATAATTATGCCAATCGATGCCGACATCCAATGGTCGACGCCGACATCTTTAACAGATGTCGGCGTCGCAATTGTTAAAGTGTAGTGCATTTCTTTGTTTCACATTAAATTATCCTAGAAACAAATAAGGTTGTTCTATTTTCTCTACCTTTACATTCATGTTAAATTTAAGAACTTTCCAACACCTCTGTCAATGCTAAACTATAATAATGCGTTCGATGCCGACATCCAATGCTCGACGGCGACAACTTTCCCCGATTGGCCTATTTTTGTGAGACTGACTCATATATATATTTATAGAAGATTATAGAGATAGTATTTCTTATTCATCACTTTGTCCTTCCAGGTTAGCCTCATGATTGATATATATATATATATATATATTCACACACACATATATATGGATAGTGATGAGCCCTTTATCACATGTAATTGTAGTGGTCTCCTCCCCTCCCCCTCCTCTCGGGTGATTCGGGTGGATCCCAGCATACACCTCGCTCCACCCTGCGCGGGGCGGGACACTCCACTCGCTCGGAAGATATACATAGAGTGGTATATCTGTTTTAGAACCTGAGCACAAGGAGACATCATAAAGATGGCAACACATTTCTAAGACCACATAATCATAAGTATCCTAATCAAATATGTCCATTCATCATGTGCATAGTTGATATCTTTAAAGAACCGCTATACTAACTGAGATTTGTAAGGGACAGAGCGATGCTCTAGTCTACCCTAGTTTTGGGGGCGCTGGGGTATAACAGTAACCGTCAGCTGGATAATACCGGTGTTCAAAATTCCGCTCGCCCCTCCAAGGGAAAAGGAAAGTTAGTTTTATTTAACGACGCCTCTAGAGCCTGCATTGATTTTTATCATCAACTAGTGGCCGTCAAACATATGGTCATTCTAATGCTAGGTACACACCTACCGTTTTTCCGCACCCACCTACCGTATACGATCAAAAACTGCCCAAAAGTCGTGAGGTGTACACTCCCCTAGCACACCTACCGATTGCGATTCACGACTTAAAACTCACTTTTAGGGCTAAAACGGCTTCCTTATGATTGCGATTCGCGATTCGAAAAATGAATCGGCCCGTATTCAGTTTTAAGCGGGTCGGGTCGCGAGTTTTAGTGTGCGAATCGTATACGGTAGGTGTGTACCTAGCATTACATATTTCTTTGGAGGAAACCTGCTGCCGCCACATAGGCTACTCTTTCTGATAAGCAGCAAGGGGTCTTTTATATGCACTTTCCCACAGCCTTGGATGAACCAGTTGTGGTCCACTGGTTGGAACGGAAAATAGCCCAAACTGCAAATGCATCCACTGAGCTGGATCGATAGGATGACCCACACCTTCACATGTGGACACTCTACCGTATGAGCTATGTCCTGCTCCTGCCCACCCCCCAGGATTGCATCTAAAGGCCCTGTCACACTACAACGTCACCTGGTCGAGTGAAAAATGTTGAACTTCTCAGCGTAGTATGAAAATTTGGGCACAAGTTGAACGTGGATGCAGCGTAGTGGACGAGAGAGTAACGGTGGTAAAGCGTAGTGATAGCGTCATTCAACGAGA
>CM059194.1:6172667-6354704 GCA_030323885.1 Branchipolynoe longqiensis | reverse complement strand
TAAACATTTGATTAACAGTTCATGATTGACTCGGTCGAAGGCCTTCTCATAGTCAATAAAGCAGGCATAAACATCCTGGTTCACTTCACAATAACGTTCACAAATCATTCTCATATTGAAAATCCCTTCACGTGTACCTCTTCCTGATATAAACCCACTTTGTACGTTACTGATTTGTTCTTCAATTTTCTGTCTGTTTCTCAGTTAAATTATTTTCAGGATCATCTTCAACATATGACTCATCAGGCTTAGTGTTCTGTACTCAGTACACAATGTTGGTTTTAGCTTACTTTGGAGTCGTATAATTATGCGTTTCATTCTATTCCAATGGTATAATAATCCGCAGTTCTCTTAGATGTCAGTTATAGGCTTATGAATGATTTGAATCCCCCCTTCATCTAGCCTTTTATCCAGTTTTCTGATGCCGGTAGTTAACTATAAGATAGTCAGTATATGGGTCACCTTTAGATCATTGATTGCCTTCTCAACCTCTGAATGAATATATATTCCCTGTTTTTTCTCATATTCTGTGGGTTGAGGTTCACTCGTCATCATTGTATAGTTCGTTTACATATTCTTCCCATCTGGACTTTATTTCATCTTCTTCAAAGAGCATTTTGCCGTCTTTGTTCTTGATACATTTACTGCTTCTCTGTCTGTATCCTTGACCAGTTATCTCTTTCACTTTCTTGTGCATCTCTCTTGAACGATGTTGAGACTCAAGTTGTTCCACTACTTCACACTTCTTATTCCACCATTCATCTTTAGCTTTTTTGCATTCATCTTCTATTTCATTCTTCAGGTGTTTGTATTTAGGTGGATCAGTGGTTTTCACTTTCTTCCTTTCTGACATCTTTTCTAGTATGGTTTGCGTCATCCATGATTGCTTTGTCTCTCGTTTTTTATTTGGTAACACCTCCTCTGCTGACGTGACCATGCTTTCTCTGAGAGCTTCCCATTCCATTTCAATGTTGTTATACTCTCTCTGAGGAGTTTCTTCATTCATCAGTACACTGAATTTGTTATGAACAGAGACATTATACTTAGTTCTGTATTTTGCATCTTTTAACAGGTTCATATCCATTTGAATGTTGTTTTTAATTTTGTTCTGCTGTTTCAATTTCACTACCATACTGATTACTACTGGATTATGATCCGAACATATGTCAGCACCTGGATATGTCCTTGCCTGTTTGATACAATTTCGATATCGTTGGTCGACAAGAATGTAATCGATCTGGTTCCGACATACATCACCAGGGCTCTTCCATGTATATAGTCTTCTCTTTGGATGTTCAAATAAGGTGTTAGCAATTACTAGTTTTTATGAGCGCATGCAGGCTGGAAGACGGCTAAGTCGTTTGCAAAACATTACAACAAGCGACTAGAAAAGCCTACCGGCATTGCAAAGCGCCTGCTCGCCAACTAACAAGAATAGGTGAGAACAAAAACGTTGAATATTATATAAGAATGGATGATATTAAGGATAAAAATGAATTATGTAAAGGTCTCCCTAGCCTGAGGCTAGCCTGAGGCTGTATACCGAGGTAAAATAGTATAGTTATACGAATCTTACCTGGGTATAGATGATGGATAACTGTTGTTTTCCCGAGGTAGAAGCCTCGGGTAGACGTGGGCTAGGGCCCACCCACCACGCCCTGCCACGTCTATCCCGTTGGTGTACCGTTACGGGAAAATCATAGTATCCATTGTATTGAAAGATCATTTTTATCCTGAATAAGTAGGTTAAAATTGCTGGTACCTCACGTGCTTCCTTCTCCCTAGCCCACGTCTACCCGAGGCTTCTACCTCGGGAAAACAACAGTTATCCATCATCTATACCCAGGTAAGATTCGTATAACTATACTATATATATCCATGTATCTATCTATGTATGCATATACACATCTGTGTATCTATATGTATATATATATCTATGCATCTAACTATGTATATACATCTGTGTATCTATATATATCTATCCATATATCAGTCCATGTATTTATGCATGTATCTATCTATGTATATATGTATGTATATATCTATGTATATATCTATGTATGTACCTGTCTGTCTTTCTCCGTCTCTCTCGCTGTCTGCCTCTTCGTCTCTTTGTAGATCTATCTCTGTGTCTGTGTCTATCGATCGATATATCTATATATCTATCTATTTATCTATCGACCCATCCATCCATCCATCCACGTACGTCCTGCTCGAGGCCGCTTAGAGCTGTGCACACACACACACTTACACACACACACACTCACACACACTTACACACACATACACACATACACACACATACACACACATTTACAGACACACACACTCACACACACACTGATAGTTTTGAGTTTCTGCCATGTATATTTCTCTATCCTGTATACTATTATATAGATATACAGTACAACCCCATTAAACCAAGCTCGGTTAAACCAAATGATAGGTTAATCCAAACTTTTTTTCTGCGGCCTGGCAAAATACTACCATTTATCATATAAAAAAGTTGGTTAAACCAAAGGCGGTTAATCCAAATTATCGGTTAATCCAAACAAAATTGTCGGACCTCAGGCCACTCCGGTATGGTTAAGCCAAACTTTCATGTGGTTATAAGGTCATCTAAGACCCCACCAACTTTTTTTATATGATAAATGGTAATATTTTCATGGCTGCCAAAAAAGTTTGGATTCACTGATCGTTTGGTTTAACCGAGCTTGGTTTAAAGGGGTTATACTGTATATACATAAAAAAACAATAATCAAAGTCTCCACCTACATTGTATATTACATGTGCAATACACGCTTACTCAAAGTCAAAGTCAAAGTCTAAGCTTGGTTAAACCAATGATCGGTTAATCCAAACAAATTTCTAGGGTCCCTTCAAGTTTGGTTTAGTGGGGTTATACTGTATTAGGTTGAGCGTTATAATGTACTTTACTTTTAGTTAGATATAATGGGCTGTTTTTTTGCAAAAGGGTTAACTTGGGAAATATTTTAAGTGAAAATGTGCCAAATACATTATTGGTGTGCACACTAAAATGGCGGACACAGTGCCTTCAGCGGTGACACTGACAGGTTGTGTTAAGTTGACTTAGTGTTCCTACTGAGGACTGGGCTGCAATACAATATATAAAAAACACACCAGTATCGAAGATGAATACTCTCCAGCTATGTTTGTTTGTTTGTTGTTTTACATCCTAGCAACATCTAAGGTCATATCCGGATGGGTACCGACTTGTGACAGTGCACACTCATGGTGACTTTATAGTGCTGCCCCACTGGGAGACCACGCCACCAGCACCATGACCTGTTATCCCACTCAGTCACATTATCCGGACACTGATCCAACCAGTCCTTGCCCTATCCTAATAATACCGAGCGAAAGGCTAGGCAGTGACAAGTATAAATTGTTAAGTCATTGGTTTGACTCGACCAGGGTTCGAACCCACGATCCCATGGCCTACCAATACGGGAGATGGGCGCTCTAACTCATTCGGCCATCCCGTCTGGTCCTCTCCAGTTATGGAGTTTTGGTTTAGAAAATTTGATACTTTAATCGGATCATAGAGATTGGGGCAAGTAACTATTCAGTTTGCACTAGTTGTACTACTCAGCTGCTTACCTTGTATGAGTGAATGTCAGCAATGCTTTGCTTGTTAAAGCTGCATAGTCCGATGAAATATCAAATTTTCAAAAACAAACCAATTATCTAGATTTGATTTTACATATCTAACTCAGATACTGATGCACTTATTAAGCATTTGCTTCTGTGCAGAAGGCGATACTGAGTCAATTTGAGCTCCCGCCCCCCGCATCCTCGCTTGCTCTCCTGTGGGTTTTTTTCCCCCTGCCACCCACCCCAATGGGCCCCCTCCCCTGCTACCACCCTTAACCATCATGAAAAAGCCATCAACACACTGAACATCCTACACAACTATCAATCTGTTTAAACACATTGAACATTACATAAGACAGACAAAATGTCTTGTCAACTATAAACTTAGCTTGTTTTATAAGAGAAAAAAATGTAACCCGTAATGATTGTTTGAGTTGCCCCGAGTATACATATTCTACTTGGTGCTGCTCCCAATTTTTGCATGAACCGCAGTGACTGGTGCTGTACATTATACAGCAGGAGCCACTCCCTTAATTCTACATGATCGGTGCTGTGACTAATACAGCACTGACCAAACTTAGATTATTTAGACTGTCAATTCCAATAGTAAGATGGCCGGAAGACCAGTGCTCCGGCGCTGACAAATGTCATATTCAGATGAATAAATACTCTACCAAAAAAAACTAAAAATTTAACAGAACCTGTTACTGCAGAAGACTATGTTGTCAGAGTTTTGGCAAGCTTGCCAAAACTAATTTTCCATGTTTGCACTCAAAATATCTCAAAAGTTTACCATTTAAAATAAAAGTAACTTTGAACTAATGTAAAGTAGATACTAGTGATCGATCTAACATATTTACCCAAGAAAAAATACAGAAATTCGAAACCACCAGACTATGCATCTTTAATTGGGGGATTATGTCCTACCAATAAAAAAAAAAAAGAAGATTAACGATCTCCTTGTCAACAATTCGGTGAGGACCAAATAGAGACCTTTTTGAGACTACTTGCACTGCGATCACTCAGGTGTTTTTTGTTGGTTTTTTGTTGTCACAAGTGGTCGCCAAGTGTGACTGGGGTCGTAGCTAGATCTGTAGGATCAAATCTAAGTAAGCGTTTTTGTTTCGACAATCTACTACAGCTTTTTACTCAGTATTCTCGATGTCGGCATGACGTCACAACCCCGGAAACTAGCCCGCGAAGGGTAAAATACTGCAGTGAAATGCGCTGCAGCAATGCTATGTCTATGCGAAGCATTTATTTTTGTAAAATGAATTTAAAAGCTTTCATTGGATCGATTAAAAATATCTTAATGCGCGATTGAAGAGGAAGATCTGAGGTATTTAATTTAACCTAAGAACAATTTTCTCTGAAAGTATTAAAAAGAGAGATAATAGTGAAAGTTGGGATATTCTGAGTGTCAGTGCCAGTGTTAGCCTTACCAGATCATGGCCTCAAAAACTATTTTCGCCAAATAAATTCAAGAACTTCCAATTGGCTGATTAAAAAATAGCTGAATGTGAAATTATAGAGAAAGATCTGAACTATTTAATAGAAACAAGAGAAATTTGCTTTCAACGCACCAAAAAGCACAAATCACTGTGATAGTTAGGGTAGTTTTAATGTTGTTTCTATGAGAACCCCAAAAGTGCCCAGATGTCCGACATCGAGAATAGCTTTCCTAGGACAAGGAGCGGGACGTAGCTCAGGCGGTAGCGTGTCCACCTGTGAAGGTGTCAGTCATCCGATCGATCCTGCTCAGTGGGCACATTTGCAGTTTGGGCTATTTTCCGTTCCAACCAGTGGTCCACAAGTGGTGCATGAAAGGCTGTGGTATGTGCTGTCCTATCTGTGGGAAAGTACATATACATGACCCCTTTCTGATTATCAGAAAGAGTAGCCGATGTGGCGACAGAAGGTTTCCTCCGAAGAAATATGTCAGAATGACCATATGTTTGACGTCCAATAGCTGATGATAAAAATCGCACTCTAGAGGCATTGTTAAATAAAACAAACTTTGCATTGGTTTGTTTCTGGGACAGTTCCACATTAGCGCTGTCTGGGACACCGGTACCAGACTAATTAGGTGAATAAAGGCAAAGACAGCTCTCCTTGAAGTTAAGATCTACACCCTCAGGCACTGGACGTGATTGCCCAATGGGCAGAGCGCAGGCTTCCCGTGCGGAAGGTTGGGAATTTGATTCCTGATTGAGTTAAACCGATGACTTTCAAAATTGATACTTGTCGCTTCCTAGCCTGCCGCTCGGCATTATTAGGATAGGGCAAGGACTGGTTGGATCAGTGTCAGGATAATGTGACTCAGTGGGATATCAGGTCATGGTGCAAGCAGCTTGGTCTCCTAGTGGGACAACACTATAAAGTTGCCAACAGTGTGCACTGTCACAAGTCGGTACCCGTCTTGATATAACCTTAGATGTTGCCAGGATGTAAAACTCCAACAAGGAACCAACGAAACACCCTCAAGCGACAGCGCTTTGAAACCCACTTAAAAACCAAGTGTTGGTTACTGTCATTTATTGCAGTTTCAGCCTTTCTTGGTGTTTCAAATTCTGCTTGACATTATTTGGATTATTCACAGTAAGAGCTTAAAGACCTAGTCACGTGATTTTACCATGTATTCCTTACATGAATATTCGATATATCTTAATGAAAGATCTCACTTAGAACAGTTTATTTGAGTTCGAGCCCAGTAGGTGGGGATTGGTCTGCCCAGCACCGTTAGACGCTGGGCACTCCCGTGGGTATTATTAACAGTTCTGGCACATCATACAGTATAACCCCGTTAAACCAAACTTGAAGGGACCCTAGAAATTTGTTTGGATTGGTTTAACCGAGCTTTGGCTGTGACTTTGAGTTGGCCTTGGTAAATACGCGGGTGCATTATGAATGCAATATGCAATGTATGTGGACACTTTGATTATTGTTTTTTTATGCATATACAGTATAACCCTGTTAAACCAAGGTCGGTTAAATCAAACAATCGGTTAATCCAAACTTTTTTCGGCGGCCCGGCAAAATACTACCATTTATCATATGAAAAAGTCGGTGGGGTCTCCAATGACCCTATAACCAAATGAAAATTTGGTTTAACTGTATGTACCTGAAGGGGCCTGGGGTCTGACAATTTTGTGTGGATTAACCGATAATTTCAATTAACCAACTTTGGTTTAACCTCAGACGATGGTTCGGCCCTAAATAACTCCTTGAGAATAGCTCATTTATATATATATATAATATGTATATATGGGTCACTCTCCTGAATACTGGTCAGCATGGGATGGGATTTTAAAACATCAATAAAAAAACATCCTACTTATTTTTTTCCTTATACTTTTCATATTCATGTTCAGATTTGATGTAAGAAATAAGGGGTCCTTTTAGTTATGAAGTGTTTTTGTACCAAATAAAAACATTTTACAGCCACCCATTTGTAACATGACATATGGGACATGGTGGGATCCTTACTTACATCTTGTATTGCATTTATATATCAAACAAAACAGCACGGTTAACTGGCATTACTTGAGGCATTTACTAAATGCAGGTATTCAATCGGGGTCGATGGGGGAGGGTCTCTAATGTGCCCGAGAAGTGTGCCGGATTCTCACCAGAGGGCCTTCCGGCGTCCCTTAAGGTCAGAGTGTAATATGTTGCAACTCGGCCATCGGAGCCCCAAGATATCACTTACTCTCCCCAGGTGCGTTCTGACGACGGTCTGTCAGTTCACACCTGATGCCTCTCTCCAACAAACTCATAAGAAAGAAAGGGAAGACAAGTCGCGCAAGATTGACAGTGAAGAAGTTGTGCTCTATTGCCATCAACTCCTGTTCACCTACTAGCGACCTATCACCCTCACTCCTTACATACTGTCCACACAGATCCTCATTACTCTCATTACTATGTATAGGAATCAGTGCCTACAGCCCATTGAACCGGAGTCCCATGGTTGTTGCACACAGCTCAGTGCCTTTTGAATAGCTGCTGCTAATTTGTATATAGAAAGTGGAGCCTCAGACGGAGTGTCTGGGTCCCTGGACAAGAGTGTCTCCTGCTAGAGTGCCTAGCTCAGAGTCTCTGTCAAGCGTGTGTCCCCTTCAAGAGTCAATCAAGAAGTGCCTGTAGCATCATATATATCAAAGTGAGGTCTGTGTGTCAGGTGGTGCAAGGGGAGCAGGTGACTGGGCCTCCCATAGCCAGCCAATCAAACACCCTCTACAGCCTGGGGGGCGACGCCCTAATAGGGGCAGCTGTCACTCAACCCCAGCTGCAGGTGGTGTCCATAATGTCTGCAGGATGGCTGGAGGTGTTTGCCCACTGTCCCTGTCATAGTTGCAGACATGCAGTTACAATAAATATATATTAAAAATGTCCTTCCCCTCCACTTGCACTCTTACTGGTGCATAGAGGGAACATTTCACCAAACATAAGAACATCTAGTCATAATCTCAGGCACTCTGTGTTATCATATTTTCCACATAGTCTCATATGTCACACAGCGAGGGGGGAGCCCATTGCTTCTCTGTTACATAACCTTGGTCTACACTCCGTCGACCAAGAATAGTAATGCTCTCTGCCAATATATAATTCCGAACCGAAAATCCGTATATTTTTACAAGAGGTTGATTGATTGGTGGTTGATTTACGCCATGTCGGCAGCAAAGGCCATATTCACGGTCAGAGAGTCACGTGATAGTCTGGGTGCTGTTTTACTAACATATTCACCAACATTTCTGGCCACACCACAAGTCAGATAAGATATTAAGAGCATATTATTTTAAAGATCTGAAACAGGTCTATTTTTGTTATTCATTCATCTGTTTTTTTTTTGTTCTGCTCTGTTAACACTAAGTGCCGTGTAATGCTTTGGTTCAGCTTTGGGCCAACCTTGGTCCTCTTTTGGTCCTGCTTTGGTCCACCTTTAGTCCAACCGTGGTCCTGTTTTGGGCCAGATTTGGTCCTGTTTTGGTCCAACCTTGGTCCTCCTTTGGTCCAACTTTGGTCCTGCTTTGGTTCTGCTTTGGTCCAACCTTGGTCCTGCTTTGGTCCTGCTCGGGCCCTGCGTTGGTCCTGTTCGGGGCCTTCTTTGGTCCCGCCTAGGTCCTGCTTTAGACCAACCTTGGTCTTGATTTGGTCCTGCCTTAGTCCAGCTTTGGCCCTGCTTTGATCGTGTTACGGTCCTACTTCGGTCCTGCTTTGGTCCTGCGTTGGTCTTGATTTGGTCCTGCCTTGGTCCAGCTTTGGCCCTGCTTTGGTCCTGCTAAGTGGTTGTTGCGTAATGGCGGGGTTGTATATAGACTACATCACGGTTCCAGCGGCGCGGTGCATTGTGGGATGTGTCAGAGCAAAACAACCCCCCCAAAAGCACATGGCACATGCTAATACACTGGGTGCAGCAATGAAATGTGCTAGTTTCAGCTCATCTCAGCTCTTCTTTGAAACATAGAATACTAACTAAAAATATATATATAATAAATTAAGATATTAATCTTTTATCCAGCATTGCATTTACATCAATATAATCAGCACATCTTATGCCATGTGCATTTAGATTTAGAAAGATCTAGGCACTCAGACTAGTGTTAGAGCCACAGCCAGAGTACTCAATGCATTGTCAATGGCAGTGAGTAATCTCCATACAGAAAAAGTAAAATATTGCTAAAACCACACCACCTAGACACAAACCGCTTGGAACACATATAGAAAACAGGTTTAACAAAAAGATTATATTAAATTGATAAGGTTAGGGTTTGGGATTTCTATTAGTTTTGAATAAAACTGACGTTTTTCAATGTGCGTATAGGCAAACTCAATGGCCGTACGCCTTTGCTTTGCTCCCAAGGCCGTTTTCGGCGCATGCGCAGTCGGAACCGTGATGTAGTCTATTAATGTTGCATAGTCCGATGGTTGTGAATTTGTAATTTTTTCTGAGATAATTATATTAATTTGATTGCTATAATCTACCGTACTTCAGTTTGAAGTAACTTTAGTTTTCAATGGCTAACTTTTGATACATTTGAAATGCAAACAATGCAACATTCGTTTTGTCATGCATGCCACCATGGACTTCTGCAATAACAGGTTCTGTTAAATTGACTCAGTGTTCCCTTCTATGTGGCAACATAATGAGGACATCAGTATCATGACTCACCTGTCAATCACTACCTCTACTGGTTTGATCTATTTGAATTAAAATTTCTAAACACCTCACCATTACTGCATACTTAAAGTTGCATAGTCCAATGGTTTTGAATTTCTCCCACTTTTCTGAGATAAATATATTCAATTGATTGGCATGGCATCCCTTACTTTGGTTTGAAGTAACTTTTTATTTTAAATGGCTAAGTTTTGAGATATTTGAAGTGCAAATATGCTAAATTAATTTTGGCAAGCACGCCAAAATTCTGACACCATAGACTTCAGCAGTAACAGGTTCTATTAAATTGCCTCTGGATTCTCTTTTATGTGGCGACACATGTTTAATAAGTGCGTCATTATCTTAGTTAGATATGTAGAATCAATTTTAGATAATTGCTTTGGTTTTGAAAATTTGATGCTTCATTGGACTATGCAGCTTTAATGCTCATATGAAATATGGAGCTAACTTTCGGGTGAATAAATAACCAGTCAGTCTCGGGTAATTTTCCGTATTATTTAATATTATTACACAAGTAAAAGGCAAGACAATAAAGTTGGTTGAGCGAACTCTGGCTTGACCCGAATGGGCCGTCCGTTGATTAATCAAAAGTAACAAATCTGAATGAATGAGGCGAGAGCAGGGGGTGGGGGTTGCATGTACACGTGATCTACCCCATATCTTCGTTAGCCATGATTAATGCAGTGAGCCGCTATCCAAGGCGCTCAGGGCCCGGATGAAAAGCAGCGGTAAGTTCAACCTGACCAGGACTAGCCAGAACCCAGCGCGTAGTAAGAGCAGCTCATCGCTTGGGGCAGTGAACGAAGGAATATAAATATCATAAAATTAGTAATATATATATATTTATGAATTTGTGTATATATGTGATGTATAAGTGTTATGTGAGTATAAAGTCGCGGAAGGGAATTCTATTATTATGATTATTATTGTTATTATTGATACTTTGCTACTATTTTGCATCCTGATCATCACACTCCGTCTGGTGGCGCCACCACTGGTTTCCTCCGTCCCGAATGGACGCGCTCACATGTTCATTCACTCTGGAGAATTGATATTTTGTTTACCCTTGCCTCCGTGCCCGAACAAGCTTACTAATAGTAGGTAGAGGATTACAAGTATATCAATGGAGAGATTATGCAACAATCAAGGTTATACACCAGTCACACGAGGCCTGCGTTCGCTTACGATCGATTTGCGACATCAAAACGTCCTCATTGCGCCCTCCTTACACCCTCCTTAAGTGCTGGCGCCTTGAGGACGCCAACCTTCCGGCATCCATTTTGGAAATTTTGGATGCAAGGAGGTTGCAGTTGCTGCACCTGCAACCTCCTTGCATCCTGTTCCAGCAGCGCCATTCAAAACTGGTTGGTGCCGACCTGGCACTTCCCTGGCGCTGACCTGGCACTGACCTCTTGGTTGGCGAGTTGCTGGTGAGCTGCCGCCGACCTGGCGGCGCCAACACATGTGATGCTGCACTCACCGTGTGGTCGGTGCCAGGGTGCCGACTTGGCGCCACCCTTTCCCCAACCCGGTGCCGCCCTGGCCCCAACCCGGCGCTGCCCTGGCACCGACCCGGTGCTGACCCAGCGCCACCCTTGCGCTGACCCAGGACCGCCCTTGCGCTGATCTGGTGCCGACCACATATTTGAATCAATGTATTGAGTGTGCCGCTGGGAGGTTGGCGGCGAATGCTAGCTCTCGTGTGACTGGGGTATTAGGCTCCATCTGAAATAATATTTGCATAACAAGTTATATTACATATATATAGGGAGATGTGGCTGAGGCCAGTTTCGTTCGAAGGCCAGTCGGTACTCTATATACACATATCCTGTCCTGATATAACCTTAGATGTTGCCAGGACGTAAAACAACCAATCAACTCTATATACATAGTCTAGGTCTGGTCCTTGGAGCATGTGCAGTATGCGTATTACAGGACCCCACCTACCCCTCCCTCCTCCTCATCATTAAAGACCCCACGTGACCTGGTTAGGCAGCCTGGGAAGGCAACCGGAAGTGACGCAGTGCTTGATTAGACCCCCAGCTGACCACGTGACCAGTCTGTGTAGTCGTACATGGCAACAGCGCGCTAATTCTAGCCAATCAAAAGGTTGGTTGGTCGTTGTACTATTTTGTTCTGGCAACATCTAAGGTCATATCATGACGGCTGCCGACTTGTGACAGTGTGCCCTCATGCCGGCTTTATAGTGCTGACCCTCTAGGAGACCAGGCCACCTGCACCATGACCTGATATTCCACTCAGTCGCATTATCCTGACACTGAACCAACCAGTCCTTGCTGTGTGCTATTAATGCCGAGCGCCAAGCTAGGAAGCGACAGCTATAAATTTGTACGTCATCGGTTTGACTCGACCAGGTTTCAAACCCATGGTTCCGAATCCCACGATCTACCAAAACAACAGACGGATGCTAACCTCATTCGGCCATCCCATCTGGTAATCAAAATGCTGCTCTTGGTGACCATGTTCCTGTACACACGTGAGTCTTCCCAAAGCTGTTGACCTGGGTCAAAGTGCCTTCAGACAGCTGCGGTAGTTTCGGAGGAAGATCAATTGGGCGCTATGCACATTAATGTGACTCTGCTCTCTGGAGGGTGAATAATGTTCGAAATGCGAAAGCACAAGCTGGGTTTTGCGAGTTGCATTTTCATGCAGCTGTGTTTTACGCAGTTATCACCTGGTATGAGTATATTTCCTGTGGCAAGTTCTGTTTAGTTGAATTGGCATCCCTTCATTTCAGCAATCATCATAGTGAGGAGTGCTGAGATACTCTAATGATTACAATATGGCACGAGTTTGGGGTCTAAGCCGACTATAGACACAATGTTTCCCTCTTGCAACGCCCCCCCCCCCCCACACACACACAACGCTTGTTGTATGAGTGCACCAGTATCTAAGTTTATATATATATATATATATATATATATATATATATATATAGCTGCTATATGGATATACAGGTATAAATCTTTGGTATGAGTTCTATTATTATTTATTACTGTACACGCTTATATTCTGGTTTATTATCCAATACAAGACCAGCCAGCAGGTTGGCCGATAAGCTGCAGTCTATTGGGCTATGTTGGCACCACCACCACCACCACCACCACCGGTTCTTGGTACTTCTGTGCCTACTACAACCAATTCACTTTGCGCAATAAATACCCCAGTTTTATATTTGATAACGATACGCTATATTTCCGTTGTCATGAGAAAATAAACTCTCTCAATCCACAATTGTCCTCTTTGTTCTTTTTCTTCACGTCAGGAGATTCACAATTTATGGGATGGATAAGCATTATGCGAGTATAAAGCCACATAAGGGATTTTCTATATGTTTATTATATTATATTATTCCGATACTCTGCGTGTATTTGCTCCTTACTCATATGGGTACTGGTGGCTCTACCACCGCCCAACCATACTTCCGGCGCTAACATTGTCACTTGCGCCCGGAACCTTTTCCTTTTTAGGCTAGGGCAAATATTCCCTATGCCAGAGAAATATTTTATCTCAACCCACTTTCATTGTCTTGTCTCTTTTGTACTGTAGCTTGTTTATATATATATATATATATGTATATATATATATAATATATATATATATATATAATATATATATATATATATATAAAGTGAGCAATTTGTTGTGACAGTTTATCGTGACAGTTGGCTCACGGTGTGAAGGAAGCAGGGAAGAGAGAATGCCCGCTGCACAGTGGATAACATGGAAGTTAAGGTGGTTAAGGGGCTGTCACATTACGGCGTATGGTGGGAGCGTATGGCGGCGTAGCGGCATTACGTCATATACGTCGGCATACGCCACATACGCTACTCATACGCTACTCATACGCTACTCATACGCGACTCATACGCCCCCAGTGCCGCAACATGCCGGCGTATGTGAAGCGTATGAGGCATACGCCGCCATACGCTTTCATAAATTCGTCCGTCCAATTTTTTTTGTGCATGCTCAAAAAAACACGACCTATGAGGGCGTATGGCCCATAATGTCAAAAAATGTCACAGCACGCTCCCATACGCTCCTCATACGCTCCTCGTACGCTCCTCATAGGTCCCCCATACGCTCAAACACACCCGAAAGTGGCACCAGCACGGCGTACGTAGGTTTTCAATACGCTCCCGCCATACGCCGTAATGTGACAGCCCCTTTAGAGAGAAACATTAAGGGGCTGCCGTTATTTATAGCTACATAACAAATTATATAGTACATATGTATATTGTGTGTATACATTAGTTGATTAAGCAGGGAGAATTTCAATTGCAGACAATTGGTCTTCCTCATTCCACTGCTCCTTGCTCTATCCAACTAATACCGAATGCCAGACTTGGTAGCAACAAGGATACATTTTTAAGTCATTGGTCTAACAAGCCAGGGTTTAAACCCGGGGAAATGAATCCCACAACTTATCAACACGGGAGATGGATGCTCAACACATTCAACCAACCCCGTCTACTTTGAAGGTGTGCAGCAGTGAGTGACAGATAAGTGTAGGCTACTGGTCTGTCGAGTCGTTGGATGGTAGTGAATGAAAATGTGCTTTATTTAACGACGCCTCTAGGGCACATTGATTTTCATCATCTGCTATTGGACGTCAAAATATGGTCATTCTGACATATTTCTTTGGAGGAAACGCACTGCTGCCACATAGGCTACTCTTTCCGATAAGCAGCAAGGGGTCTTTTATATGCACTTTCCCATAGACAGGGCAGCAAAAACCACGGACTTTGATGAACCAGTTGTGGACCACTGGTTGGAACGGAAAATAGCCCAAACTGCGAATGGGTCCACTGAGCAGGATCGATCGCATGACCAACACCTTCACAGGTGGACACTCTACTGCCTGAGGCACGTGCCGATCCCCTGGTAGGGAATGAAGGCGTAAACCAGTGACATTCGTCCAATGCCACACAGGTACAGCACCCCCGCCTCCCCACCTGCAGGAGGTAACGCAATGCTCTCAGCACTGACCCCCAATCCAGGACACTGCGTAATGCCTGCCAGACACCGACCGACTTTCCTGCTCTTCGACAAGCCACGGGGGGAGGGGGGCAGGGGAGGGGGGCGGGAAGTAGCTCAGGCGGTAGAGTGTCAACCTGTGAAGTTGTGGGTCATCCGATCGATCCTGCTCAGTGGACACATTTGCAGTTTGGGCTATTTTCCATACCAACCAGTGGTCCACAACTGGTTCATCAAAGGCTGTGGTATGTGTTGTCCTGTCTGTGGGAAAGTGCATATAAAAACCATTACTGCTTATCGGAAAGAGTAGCCTATGTGGTGGCAATGGGTTTCCTCCAAAGAAATATGTCAGAATAACCATATGTTTGACGTCCACTTGCCGATGTGCTCTAGAGGTGTCGTTAAATAAATCAAACTTCTTTTTCTCTTGACAAGCCACTAGCCATTACCCACTAGCCACTAGTCGCAGGTCTGAGGAAATGATGATAGCTTAAGAAACTACATTTATATTTATCAACTCACATTAGCATGTGCTCCTTACAGCGATGTTTATTTTTTTCTTTCGTTAGTCTAAAAATGTCACGTAGAGCTCTGAGGCAGATAGTTGGCATCACTAATGAAAACCAGTAAGGAGAAAAACAGCGGAATGGTGGAGATGGATTTTGGAATGTCAGAAGCGCCACCTGAAGGAAGCGACAAGTATTTTTAAGCCATTGGTTTGACTCGACCAGGGTTCGATCCCACGATCTTTCTAAGTGTGATCGTTCAGTTAGATACATAGAACATCCTGTATAGAATTCATTGGGCGCGCTGGCCGAATCGGTAGAGCGGAGACCTACCATGCGGGAGATCGGGAGTTCGATTCCCAGTCAAGTCAAACCAATGACTTACACAATTTATACTTGTCGTTTCCTGGCTTGGCGCTCGCATTAATAGGATAGGACATGACAGGGACTGCTTAGCTCAGTGTCAGGATAATGTGACTGAGTGGGATATCAGGTCATGGGGCCAGCGGCCTGGTTTCCCAGTGGGGCAGCACCATAACATCACCATGATTGTATACTGTCACACGTCAGTGTCCATCCTGATATGACCTTAGATGTTGCTAGGATGTAAAATTCCCGTCAACCAACCAACTGTCTGGAATTCCTGGTAAAACCACGTGATCAGATCTTTACCTCTACATTATCATTATTATATTGCAGTTGGTAGCATTAAGAATGCATCATGGGTTAATCGCTATGTCGGTTACTCAAGCCGTAAAGCACTCCCAGGATGACCCAGTTACCCATGGCGCCACCCTGTGGCCCAATTCCATACTAATATGTCGGGAAAGCACTCCTCAGTGTAGATAAAAGATTCACCCGGTACTTGTAGTACATGGGTGAACGACAACGTAGTCTAAATACGGGCGAAAATAGCTTTAGTATGGAACATGAAGTAGAAACTGTGGTTCCATGATCAAATGACTACATATATTGGCACAGATTTGGTGAAATGGGAGAGAATGCAAAAAAACAAATGGCGGCCAGAGAACGCCATCGATTTCACTTTTAAATTGCATTAAAGTATATGTTTTATTATATTTTCCAACTCAAAAGTAGCGGGTAAATATGAAGACATCTACAAAGAATAAATGTTGCTTCTTAGATTGTGAAATTAGGCTCTCATTTCATTAACCCGCTTTTTTTACCGTTTTTATATAGGGTTGGTATTCACCCGTGTACTGCGAGTACCGGGTGAATCCTTTATCTATCCTCACTGGTGTACGTTCATGTTGTATGTGGGTCATTCTCTGAAACTGGGAATTAAAGTGTAACATTGATACCAAAAGTGAAAACTTTCCAAATAATAGCAGAAATATATATATATATATCCCCTTGATGATGCTTCCCTGGTGGCTTTCACTGTCATAGCATTGTCTGGGGTTCCAAGTAAGGTTTCGGGTTGGAACCCGATACAATGCATTCTCCGGGTTCCGCCGAAAAGGGCAGGGAAGGTACAAGCAAGAGTAGAAGTGTAAGAGGTGTAAGAAGTGTAAAAAGTGTAAGAAGTGACACGCCATCAGTCTAAAGAATCTGACTGTGAATAGTCGTCAGACTTTTCACAAGGCCATCCTGATGCTGTCATTGAAGGTGTTACATCAAGTGGGAATATGGCACCCAGAGCAGGACTCGAACCTACATGTCTGCCATTCCCGGGAGAGTGTCGAACTATTAGACGATCTAGCCTCCCTGATGCAATCAACCGCCATGCCTATTTATGTAATCACGTATTTCACCTGGGGAGGTGAGTGTACATCGCCATTCTTGTCTCACCGCCCCCTGGAATCGTAAGTCTCGTACATATGGTCGCAGATATCCAGGGAGCACAATACTGTTACATACATAGACAGGGCAGGTTCAACACTATAAAGCAGTCAGCATGTACAGCATCCTGGTCATTGCACCAGTGTCATTACAGATATCTAGGTACCCACACTTCTGTTACATGCACATGGCAGGTTCACCACTATAAAGCACTCAGCATGTAAATAATCCTGGTCATGGCACCAGTGTCATTACAACTACCCAGGTAGCACACTTCTGTTACATACACAGGGCAGGTTCACCACTATAAAGCACTCAGCATGTACATAATCCTGGTCACAGCACCAGTGTCATTACAACTATCCAGGTAGCACACTTCTGTTACATACACAGGGCAGGTTCAACACTATAAAGCAATCAGCATGTACAGAATCCTGGTCATGGCACCAGTGTCATTACAACTATCCAGGTAGCACACTTCTGTTGCATGCACGTGGCAGGTTCAACACTATAAAGCACTCAGTATGTACAGCATCCTGGTCATAGCCCCAGTGTCAGTACCCGCACTTCTGTTACATGCACAGGGCAGGTTCACCACTATAAAGCACTCAGCATGTACATAATCCTGGTCACAGCACCAGTGTCATTACAACTATCCAGGTAGCACACTTCTGTTGCATGCACGGGGCAGGTTCAACACTATAAAGCACTCAGTATGTACAGCATCCTGGTCATGGCCCAAGTGTCAGTACCCGCACTTCTGTTACATGCACAGGGCAGGTTCAACACTATAAAGCACTCAGTATGTACAGAATCCTGGTCACAGCACCAGTGTCATTACAACTATCCAGGTAGCACACTTCTGTTACATACAGATGGCAGGTTCAACACTATAAAGCAATCAGCATGTAAAGAATCCTGTCATGGAACCAGTGTCATTACAACTATCCAGGTAGCACACTTCTGTTACATACACAGGGCAGGTTCAACACTATAAAGCACTCAGCATGTACATAATCCTGGTCATAGCACCAATATGGTGTTAGGTGTTGCAACTAATCACAATCATCACACTTAGAGTGGTACTCGAACCCACATTTCTGCCATTCTAGCGCAACCATTAGCCTATCTACACTCCCCATTAGCCTATCTACACTCCCCAATGTAATTAGCCTACCCACGCCCACCTGAGTATGTGGCATTTCACTGTCATGTCGGCAGAAAATTTCCTTTCAAATGAGACGTAGTTTGCATGCCCTCCAATCTAACAGATGGGATGGCCGAATGAGTTAGAGCGTCCGTCTCCCGTGCTGGTAGATCGTGGGGTCGTGGGTTCGAGTCCCGGTCGAGTCAAACCAATGACTTTAAAATTGATACTTGTCGCTTCCTAGCCAGGCGCTCGGCATTATTAGGATAGGGCAAGGACTGGTGTGCTCAGTGTCAGGATAATGTGACTGAGTGGGATACCAGGTCATGGTGCCGGCGGCCTGGTTTCCCAGTGGGACAGCACTATAAAGTTGCCATGAGTGCGCACTGTCACAAGTCGGTACCCGTCCTGATATGACCTTAGATGTTGCTAGGACCTAAAACAACAACAAACAACAAACAAAATCCAATCTAACATTCCAACAGCAGGTTTCAACAAATTGTAAAAGATTTTTTTTTTTTTAAGGCTCACCATGAAAGATGTTTACTGCGATGCACGATTCACCATGGCAACGTAGTAGCTTGACAAGTTGGCGAAGACACAAAGAAGACCAATTAAGCAAACGGAAAGTTTAAATAAAAAGGAGAAATTTGGTAGATGACATGCGCGAGGTGATTTGCTGGTTCACCTGTATATTGTATGTTCCAGAATGTGTGGAAATGTGGGTCAGATACAGCGCTGGATTAAAGATCCAGGTGGGATGACCAAATTATAGAAACAGGAAAGTGCCCCTACCAGCCCCTACCATCCATCTCCTACCAGCCCCTACCATCCAGCCCCTACCATCCATCTCCTACCAACCCCTACCATCCAGCCCCTACCATCCATCTCCTACCAATCCCTACCATCCATCTCCTACCAATCCCTACCATCCATCTCCTACCAACCCCTACCAGCCCCTACCATCCAGCCCCTACCATCCATCTCCTACCAATCCCTACCATCCATCTCCTACCAACCCTACCAGCCCCTACCATCCAGCCCCTACCATCCATCTCCTACCAGCCCCTACCATCCAGACCCTACCATCCATCCTCTACCAGCCCCTACCGTCCATCTCCTACCAGCCCCTACCATCCAGCCCCTACCAGACCCTACCATCCATCCTCTACCAGCCCCTACCGTCCATCTCCTACCAGCCCCTACCATCCAGCCCCTACCAGCCCCTACCATCCAGCCGCTACCAGTCCCTGCCAGCCATCTCCTACCAGCCATTGCATAGCCTGATGCTTCGGATTACTAGACTAGGGAAAGCACTGGTTTGCTCAATATCAGGATTATGTGACTGAGTGAGATATTGGGTCATGGTATTACTATTAGCAGCATGTTGTATCGCAGTAAGGCAGCACTATAAAGTCCCCATGAATGTGTACTGTCACAATTCGGCACCCGCACTGATATGACCATAGGTGTTGCCAGGAGATAAAGCCCCAACTAACAAAGACACAACAAACATTTATTATCATTGTGCCAGCCACATGATATCGTAGTGGATGCAGCACTATAAAACCACCAGGAGTATGCACTGTCGCAACCACTATCCTGTTTGACCTTTGATGTTGCTAAGGTTTGCTTCTTACCTCTCACAGTAAGGCAGCACTATAAAGTCCTCATGAGTGTGTGCTGTCGCTAGTCGGCCGGCACCCGTCCTGATATGACCATAGGCGTTGCTAGGACATAAAGCCCCAAACAAACAAAGACGCAACAAACATTTACTATCATAGTGCCAGCCACATGGTATCGCAGTGGAGGCAGCACTATAAAGCCACCAGGAGTATGCACTGGTGCAGTCACTATCACTGTTTGACCGCTGGTGTTGCTAGGGCGTAAAATCCCCACTGGTACTGGAGGTTGGCTTCTTACCTAACGCTGGTGAATGGCGTGACGGGGGTGCAGGCGGTGTGTCACGATGGTCAGTGCACAAAGGTCACCCTGCCATTCAGTCACGTGGTGCCTTGGAGGTTGTAAAGATGTATCGACACCATGGATTCTGTAATGTAACTGACTTTATTGGTTCTCGACTTCGATCACGTCACGTCCTGTTTTTGGGGGGGGGGGGGCGTTCGGATACTTACATATCTTACATCTTCCCCTTTTACCAACAAGTAATATTTCATCATGTAACATCCATTCCAACCTTTACATTATATCGCATTTATTCCATACAGACATTTCCTATTCACATCAACAATTAAATATCCATGGGACATGCCTCATGTGAAATGTGATACTACGTTAATTACTAATGACGTCAATACCACCGATCCGTCGGATTAGTGTAATGTTCTGGACTATTTACACTTTGGTGGATAGGTACTACGACGTCTGTATAACAGTATTGCTTACTTACTATCTATAACTTACTTAATAATATGTTTTATGTCCGACTAGACATCCGTTCCGATGAACATCCGTGCATGAGTGTTGCTCAAGATCGTCTATTCTTAACCGCATACTGTTGTCTACGTTCTTTATCTGACCTATCGGTGACGTGTGACATCACCCTATGCCTGTCTGCGTAGTTGCCTCTTCTTACAAATCTATTAACGTGACCCATCCTTGTTTGACCCATTGTACGTTGTCCTACGTGGCATTCATGTCAAAACGTTTCGGAGGCTTACTAATCCTACCATATCTCGTAGTGTAAGGTGAGTTTGTTGTGGGTGTCAGGATCCTCTTTGTTATTTTATCATTTACAATTGTTTGCGGACATTTGAAAATAAATTTCCTGTTCCTTCTTAACAGATTACCTTTGTCATTACGAATTGTATAATCCCTTTTTCGATTGCCACCCGTCTCCGTGATATGACCCAGCTCCCAATCATTATTATAATTTTTGTATCTAATTTTGTCTCCCACTTGTAAAGCTGAATGTTCCCTGCCTGCGTGTTTGTCAAAATATCTTTTTTGGACAAGTTGCCTACGCTGTAATTGTATTGACTTCGATGGTTCTATTGTAGCTTTTAGTCGATTATTCAATATTGGTAACCGAGACCTTAAACATCTCGACATCAGCATCTGAGCTGGTGATGCTCCTATGCCTTCTAATGTGGTGTTTCTGTAGTTAAGCATGGCTATGTTAACATCAGTTCCATCTTTATGACATTTTCTTATCATGTTTTTGAAGGTCTGGACAGAACGTTCACTCTGTCCATTACTTTGCGGGTGCATGGGATTAGTAAAGATTGATTCAAACCCATAATACACAGCAAAGTCATGAAATTCCCTGCTCGAAAATTGGGGACCATTGTCCGATACTACATATCGTGGAACGCCATGCCTACTAAATATTTGCTTCAAAACATTAATAACAGCCTTACTGGTAGTTTCTAACAACTTGACAACTTCGGGAAACTTAGAGTAATAATCGACAATTACTATGTAATCCTTATCCCCAACATGAAACAAGTCAACTCCAACTTTATTATATGGTATATCGGTTATCACATGGTTGATCAATGGTTCTTTAGCTGGCATTTTTCGACACTCTTGGCAAATATTACATCGGGATACAGTCTCTTCTAACATTCCCATCAGCCCTGGCCAGAATACCGTGTCCCTCGCTAATTGTTTGCTTTTTATAATACCTAAATGAGCCTCATGCAATTTTTTTAACATGTCTGTCCGCATGGATTTAGGGATAATTATTTGTGAACCCCTTAACAGGACCTCTTCAGACATGGTTATTTCGTCCTTAAATCTAAAAAACATTTGAACGTCTGAGTCGAGGGCTTTTCCCTCTTTAGGCCATCCATGTACCGACAAGTCAACAATCTTTCTCAGTGTCGGATCCAACACTGTTTCCCCCTTAACGGCTTGGACCACGTCCGGATCAATCCCAATGGAAGCTATTGATATGTCCCGATCGTATAGGTCGTCATGGGTTACACTTGATGTGTGGGCTCTCGACAGGGTATCTGCAAAGAATAATTCGGTACCCTTCAAATATTGTACTTCAATATTATAATTCTGCAACCTCATACGCATCCGTTGCATTCTTGCCGAGAGGGAATGCACCGGTTTCAACATTATGGCTACCAAGGGTTTATGATCTGTAATGACTGTGATCTCGTTCCCATAAATATAATCGTGAAATTTATGACACCCGAAACAAATAGCTACCAACTCCTTTTCTATTACCGCATAACTGATTTGGGTGCCATTTAGTGCTTTGGATGCCATAGCCACTGGTAATTTATCCTGGAACAAGGTAGCACCCAATCCAAATTTGGATGCGTCTACCTGCAGAACAATATGTTCTCTGCTATTGAAGAATCTCAACACTGGTGCGGTAGTTAATAAATATTTCAAATCTTTGAAAGCTAATGCCCTGTCCGACTCCCAATGCCAAGCTATATCCTTTTTTAATACTTGTCTTAATGGCTTCGTGATATGCGCCATGTTGGGGATAAATTTGTGGACATAACCCATCATCCCTAAGAAACGTTGTAATGCGGGTTTGTCTGACGGGCTGGGCATGTTGACAATCGCTTGTATCCTGTCAGCATTGGGTTGGATACCTTCTGACGTTATAACATGTCCTACATAATTTAGATTTGTCCTACATATCTTTGACTTTTTCGGGTTCAGTTTCAGGTTTACTTGAGCAGCTCGCTTCAGAACAGCTTCTAATCGTGAATTATGCTCATCAATTGTTGAACCATATACCAAAATATCATCTGTGATAACATGTACGCCTGGGAGATCCATTAGAATTATATTCATCTCCTGTATGAATATATCCCCTGCTGTTTTGATGCCAAATGGGAGTCGAGTAAACCTGAACCTGCCCCACGGGGTGTTGAATGTGTATAATTTAGAACTATCAGTGTCTAGTTCGATTTGCCAGTACCCGCTATTTGCGTCAAGTACTGAAAAATATTTGGCACCATGCAATGTCGCTACCACCTCCTCGACAGTTCTTACAGGGTAGGGACCTCGTAGGATAGCTTTATTTAACCGTGTAGGATCTAGGCATATTCGTAATTTCCCAGGTTTCCGGACTATTGTCACAGAATTCACCCAAGGGGTAGGCTCGTCCTGCTTTATGATAATCCCTAGGTCTAACATCCTCTTTAGTTCCATTTTTACATCGTCCACAATTGCTAATGGCACTCGACGTGGAGGGTCGATTACAGGGCATATGTTCTTATCAATGTAAATCTTAGCATTAACTTTGATGAGACCTAAACCCTGAAAAACCTTTGAATATTGTCTTACCAGTTGATTTGCGACCGCATCACCCTCCACGGCGCCCAAGACATCTAACCGCGCCAACAAGCCTAACTGGACACACGATTGTTTTCCCAGAATCGCGCACCCGGCGTCCGTAACTTGAAATTTGATACAGTGACCCTCGACATTAAGGGACACCTCCCCATGCGGGCGAATTCTATGGCCACCATACGTCACTAAATGACACAATGATGGAATCATACATGCTTCACTTATTTTATGGTACATTTCCAGTGGTAAAATATTTGCCTCTGAGCCGGTATCCAATTTAAAGCGGATATCTAGGCCACCGACACAAAATACAGTGTACCATAAATCTTTGTCATCCTTGTCACTAGTACACAAGGTGCCCACAAACAAGTCACCATTCACATCATCATCGGGATTGTCTCTTTCCTGGTGAGCGATGATGTCCTCCGTCACATCAATCTCGTAGACAGATGCATTCCTACCTTGAGCTTGCTGCAAACGGCACATCTTCACGAAATGTCCAATTTTTCGACACCCTAAACACTCCTTTCCTCTAGCTGGACACGTTCCTGTCGCATGCGTATAGCCGCACTGATTACACTTGTTACCCGCTCTTCGACTCGCTTGTTGTTGATATCGACCTGCTGATCGCCGTAACCAAGGAGACGTTCCTGTTGTAGGCCGTTGTCTGTTCGTATATCCCGTATTCACCGCATCGACTTGATGTACGTCCCTTTGCTTCACCTGGGCGGATTTGATCTCGCTTAATCGACATAGTTGTATACATTCCTCTAGCTTGAGATCGGGCATCTGTAACAACTTGTTTCTTAATACATCATCCGTTACACCGCACGCAATTCTATCACAGCAACGAAGATTCCAATTGTTCATAGCAGCAATACTGCACTCGGTGTTTCAGTTCCCTAATAAACGAATTCATACTTTGTTCTGCCTGATTAAACGAGTTGAACTCATAACGAATGACTGTCAAATTTGTTTTACCTTCACAATATCGTGCAAACGTGTCTATCAATGGCGCTATCTTGTCTTTGTCCGTGCCTTCCAGCGTGAACGTCCGATGAACTTTTTGTGCTTCCACACCTGCTATGTGCAGAAACACGCAGCATTGAATCCTCTCTGTTTTCGTCGATACACCAGCTGCCACAGCATATATTTCGTAAGCCTGTAGCTAGCATCGCCAATTTATCGCCATCTTTTCATCCAGGTTCAGATATCCTGGTGGTTTCAACCCGTGAAGTGCCATAGTTCGTTCTTCACATCTGACACCATGTAAAGATGTATCGACACCATGGATTCTGTAATGTAACTGACTTTATTGGTTCTCGACTTCGATCACGTCACGTCCTGTTGTTGGGGGGGGCGTTCGGAAACTTACATATCTTACAGAGGTCAGCAGGTGCAGCCTGATGAAATGATTCTGATTCCAGGCAGCTAAAGCCCCCTTCACAAGCTGCATAGTCCGATGAAATATCAAATTTTCAAAACTAAACCAATTATCTAGATTTGATTTTACATATCTAGCTTAGATACTGATGCACTTATCTTTTGTTGTCACATATAAAGGAATAATGGGTCAGTTTAATCAAATCTCTTACTGCAGAATCCTATGGTGTCAGAGTTTTGGCAAGCTTGACAAAATTAATTTAGCACGTTTGCACTTCAAATATATCAAAAGTTAGCCATTTAAAATATAAGTTACCGGAAACTAAAGTAATGTAGATTATGATGATCAACCAAATATATTTATCTCAGAAAACTTACAGAAACTCAAAACTATCGGACTATGCAACTTTAAGTTGCCTCAACCAGCTCGCCTCATCTAATCCACCTCGCGAAGCGGTCTACATGAGACAAACTAGTTGAGTCGAATCAGGCCTAATTCACCTCAACGGTGCATCCATAGCTGTGTTTACACGGGCAATTGTAAGCCGATTTAGACAAAGCAAATTATATGAAGCAAACTAGTGGTGCATCCACACATGGAGCGGTTTAAGGTGAAAATCGATATCTGCGCATGAGCAAGTCCATACTAACCAGTGCCAGTTTCGGTTAGTCGACGTCGCCACGAGAGAGTGTGGGTTCGACCTAGATATGTATGGACTGAATCGTATTGGTTTGGAACGGTCAAAACCTTAAAATAAATCATGAAAAAAATATCTGTGCACAGCTAGCGGTTTCATAGACCAAATTTACCGGAAAGTCAACAAACTCAGGTCTCGACTGTGACGTCCTTAATCCGCCGTATCTAAACCGCTACCGTTCACACAGGCAATATGGGCCGACTTAAGCTAGTTCGGTTCTTCTGGACTACCTCGCGACATGGTTTACTTGAAGCGAACTAGATGAGGCGAATCAGCCCTAATCCGCCTTAGGGTCGCGTCCACATGGCGAATGTGAGCTGAACTAGACAAGGCGATTTATATGACGCGGCTTAACTCGCCCGTGTAAACAGGGCTCATGTGGACGTT
The DNA here is from genome assembly GCA_030323885.1 of Branchipolynoe longqiensis. Classification (NCBI taxonomy): domain Eukaryota; kingdom Metazoa; phylum Annelida; class Polychaeta; order Phyllodocida; family Polynoidae; genus Branchipolynoe; species Branchipolynoe longqiensis. The sequence continues at coordinate 6,328,706 of CM059194.1, read as the reverse complement.
TTGAGGCGACTTAGATGAAGCGAACTAGTTGAGGCGACTTAATGTGTGTGTGTATGTGAACAGGGCTTAAGTGTCGAGTGAGCAGACCCTGCATATCCTGTCACCTGTACCAGTAAAGCTGCATAGTCCGATGAAACATTAATTTTTCAAAACCAAAACAACCTTCTAGATTTGATTCTACATGTCTAAATTAGATACTGATGGACTTATTGAAATTGCATAGTCCAATGATTTAGAATTTCTGTCATTTTTCTGAAATAAATAATTAGATTAATTGTTGTAATCTATGTTACTTTATTTTCAAATTTTTTTAAATGGCTAACTTTTGGGATATTTGAAGTGCAAGCATGTCAGATTAATTTGAGCAAGCACGTCAAAACTCTGACACTGTATCATATGTGCTTCTGCAGTAACGGGTTCTATTAAATTGGCTTAGTATCCCCTGTTATGCAACAACTAATGCTTCATAAGTTGACTAGTATCTAATTCTAGGTTGAAAATGTAGAATCAAAACAAAATAAAATTGTTTTGGTTTTGAAAAGTTGATACTTTCATCGCCTTATGCAGTTTAAAATGTGTCTTTCTGCATAGAAGGCAACACTGAGTCAATTGAATAGAACCTGTTCGTGCAGAAGCCTATGGTGTCAGAGTTTTGGCATGCTTGCCAAAATTATTTTTACATATTTGCACTTCAAATATCTCAAAAGTTAGCCATTTAAACTAAAAGTTACTTCAAGGTATAGTAAGGTAGATTATAATGATCAATCTAATATATTTATTTCAGAAAAATGACAGGAACTCAAAACCATCGGACCGTGCAACTCTAAGTCTAAGGTTATATATACTACAATGGTTTTGCATTTCTGCCAGATTTTTAAAATAGATTATAATTTATTTTTTATTTTACTTTGGAGGAACCAACACGCCACACTGACCTCTCTGGAAAGGAGCCACATTAGTTAGTACACAGCTAGGTAGTACATAGCTGGTGTGATTGCATCAGGGAGCCAGGTAGTGTAATGGTTACGATTTGAGCCCTGGAATGTATGCTAGAATATTGTTCTAGGCGCCATGTTCCCTTTGTTTGCATCACCCCCACGACACTGGTGCCGTGACCCGGATCCTGTACTACATGCTGTATGGTTGTTGAACCTACCCTGTGTATAGTTATGTGAGTGCATTGCCTGTATGCGTATAATCATAAGCGACTTATGGACGTAAACCAGTTAATAGACTGATTCCAAGCGAACGAATGTAGTCGTCTTCTGCTGACATAGAAATGTAGGCGTGGTTTGGATGATTGCATCAGGGAGCCTAGACAGACTAATGGTTAGGGTGCTAGGTCTGGAATGGAAAGAAGTGTGGGTTCGAATCCAACTCTAGATTTGCATCACCCCAATAATGCTTTGATTATAAATCACTAAAGGCCTTGTCACACCTCACCGGATTGGGGGAAACGGACAGACAACGAACAATGTCCGGTTTGTATCCGTACAAGTTTTGAACATGGACAAAACTAGGAATGGATTCCGCCAGATTAACGTCTACGGTTCTTGTCCGGTTTGAGTTTATTTCATCTGTTGGCTATCCGTTCATATCCGTTTCATATCCGTTTCATGTCCGTTTCATATCCATTTGTCTAGCAGCCATTGACCCAATAGCGCAACATTTTGACACATTTTAATACATTTTGATACTTATCACCACCGGACTAGACAATTCTGTCCGTTGCTCAATCCGGTGAGGTGTGACAGCCGCTTAACATTGGCTCTATCTGAAGTTAAACCATGCCAAATTAATTTTGCCGTGCAAGTCAAAATGCTGGACATATTAGTCTTCAGCAATAATGTCTTACACTGATACACTCTTCTATGGTGGTGGGCGGAGAAGACCTTGTCGAAGGATTCTGTGTATTTATTTATCTTCAGCGAGCTTGTGTCTTGGCTGCTGGTTTATTCAAGACGGGCTGTTTACTCGAAGAAATACGGCACCATTTCCAACTTTCACCAGACGTGGTGGCCGAATGAGTTGAGGGTCCGCCTCCCGTTTTGGTAGATTGTGGGATTCGAACACTGGTCCAGTCAAACCAATGACTTCAAAATTGATACTTGTCGCTTCCTAGCCAGGCGCTCAGCATTATTAGGATAGGGCAAGGAGTGATTGGCTCAGTGCCAGGATAATGTGACTGAGTGGGATATCAGGTCATGGTGCTGGTGGCCTGGTCTCCCAGTGAGGTAGCACTATAAAGTCACTATGATTGCACACTGTCACAAGTCGGTACCTTAGATGTTGCCAGGATGTTAAAATCCAACAACCAACCATTCCAATTTTCAAATGTACCCGAAGGTCAAGGTGAGCTGTCGCGCGCAGAGCCTTGGTGACCTTGACATTGGCGAGCGCGTCTGTCTGCCACCAGAACGTGGTTGTTCGGGACTCCGCCGCCATCTTGGCTCAGCTGAGGAAGAGTTGACATCACCCAATGAGTGCGTGGCCTTGGAATAGTGTGTGTCACAAAGTTAGAAATAATGGACACCCGGAAATGCGCGTCTGCGGATAAAGTTGGTTGGTTGTTGGAGTTTTACATCCTGGCAACATCTAAGGTCATATCAGGACGGGTACCGACTTGTGACAGTGCACATTCATGGCAAATTCATAGTGCTGCCCCACTGGGAGAGCAGGCAACCAGCACCATGACCTGATATCCCACTCGGTCACATTATCCTGCCACTGAGCCAACTAGTCATTGCCCTATCCTAATAAATGCCGAGTGCCTGGCTAGGAAGCACCAAGTATCAATTTGTACGTCATGGGTTTGACTGGACCAGCGTTCGATGGGTTCGAATCCCACGATCGACCAAAACGTGAGGCGGACACTCAACTCATTCGGCCATCCCGTCTGGTCAGTGCGGATAAGCGTTGAAAGTGTTGTATTGTGTGAATTGCAACTGTATGTACAAACCGATATCATCTGGCATTAATTACCCATGCATCCCTTCCGAGTAATAATCCTATAAGATATCTGCTCTAAAATCTATTATATATACCAATTGAGAACAAGCAGTGTTAGTATCTCTTTGGTCCTAACATGATAGTATCACTGACAATTTCTCTCTCACTCACTCTCTCATTCTCTCACTCTCTCACTCTATTTCTTTCACTCACTATCTCATTCTCTCCCTCTATCTCACTCACTCTCTGTCGCTCTCTCACTCCATCTCTCAATCACTCTCTCTCATGCTCTTTCGCTCTCTCACTCTCACTCACTCCATCTCTCTCCCACTCTTTCACACTCTTTCACACTCTTTCACTCATTCTCACACACTCTCTCACTATTTCTTTCACTCACTATCTCATTCTCTCCCTCTATCTCTCTCACTCACTATCTCACGCTCTCTCTCACTCTATTTCTTTCACTCACTATCTCATTCTCTCCCTCTATCTCTCTCACTCACTCTCTCACGCTCTCTCGCTCTCTCTCACTCTCACTCACTCCATCTCTCACTCACTCCCTCTCACTCGCTCGCTCGCTCACTCTCTCTCTCACTCACTCCCACACTCTCTGTCACTCTCTCACTCACTCCCACACTCTCTGTCACTCTCTCACTCACTCCCACACTCTCTGTCACTCTCTCACTCACTCCCACACTCTCTGTCACTCTCTCACTCACTCCCACACTCTCTGTCACTCTCTCACTCACTCTCTCACACTCTCACTCTCTCTCTCTTTCACACATATTGTAATCTTGTAACACGGAAATCCTGACTGTCTAATGCGCTGTTGGTACTTATCAGTTATATGCCATAGACTTAGTCACTTAGATTCTTAGTCACGTGACCCCTAGTCACGTGACCAGTGCCAGTTTCAAGTTACGTAGAAGGGACGCTACGGTCACTGCTCTCTGGGCAGGTGGGATGTAGCAGCATGCCCCTCAGGCTTCCACGTAAGTCACGTGACACTGCCAGTCATAAATAATGGATCCTACCCACGCCTGCCCCCCCTAAATGCTATTTTCCCTGTACTGTTCATTTGCAAGTGCCTTTTTAGTGGGTGGGTGGGTGGGTGGTCTTTACATAAGACTGGACGCGGTGGCCGAATCGGTGAAGCACAGGCTTCCCATGCGGAATGCCGGGAGTTTGATTCCGGTCGAGTCAAACTGATGACTTACCAAATTTATTCTTGTCGCTACCGAGCCCGGCGCTTGGCATTACTAGGATAGGACAAGGACTGGTTAGTTCAGTGTCCGGATAATGTGACTGGGTTGAAAATGGGGTCATGGTGCCAGCGGCCTTGTTTCCCCAGGGCGGCAGCACTAAAAAAGTTGCTAGGGGTGTCCACTGTCATAAGTTAGTACCTGTCCTGCCATGACCTTAACTGTTGCCAGGATGTAAAACTCCGACAAACAAACTTTACACAGGATCCAAATCAACAAGATTATGTAGAGGATTTCCTCCACCAACCCTCCCTCTGGTGGTAGTGGTAGGAACTATTGTGAGTAGAAGCTCACTGTGTGGTATGCTCTGTGGGAAAGGTCTTGTTCGAAATCAATCACCATGGTAGTCACCAGTGTATGAAAGCTTCTATTATTTTTAATGCAGTTCTAAGGAGCGGGACGTAGCTCAGGCAGTAGAGCGTCCACCTGTGAAAGTGTGGGTCATGCGATCGATCCTGCTTACTGGACACATTTGCAGTTTTGGCTATTTTCCGTTCCAACCAGTGGTCCACAACTGTTTGATCAAAGGCTGTGGTATGTGCTGTCCTGTCTGTGTGAAAGTGCATATAAAAGACCCCGCGCTGCTTATCGGAAAGAGTAGCCTACGTTTTTGTTGTTGATACATTAATTAATTAAGCCAGAGGAAATATCAATTGCGGACAATTGGTCTTCCTCATTCTACTGCTCCTTGCCCTATCCTAGTAATGCCAAATGCCAGGAAGAACTTGCATAATGTTCCATGCAGACCCACCGACCGCCATAGCCTGGCAGAACAGTGTATGTACACTTCTCATGCAAGAGGTCCTTATTATTGAGTGTCTCAGAAAATGAAAGAAACTCAAAACCATCGGTTGGTTGTTGGAGTTTTACATCCTGGCAACATCTAATGTCATATCAGGATGGGTACCCAGTTGTGCCAGTGCGCACTCGTGGCAACTTTATAATGCTGCCCCACTGGGAGACCAGGCCATCAGAACATGACCCAATATCCCACTCAGTCACGTTATCCTGACACTGAGATAACCAGTCTTTGCCCGATCTACCAAAATGGGAGGCGGACGCTCGACTCATTCGGCCATCTCGTCTGGTCACGTGCTCTGAGTCTGGTTCACTCAGGGCGTAAAGCGGTCACCTTCAGCACCGGACAAGGTGTGATACTACCAAGGTCAAGCGGTGACCTTGATAATTATTGACCCGAGAACAAGTGCGTCTGTGTGACCCGGAACCTGGTCAAGATGTGACATAGATAAAGTCCGAGTGTAATGGGGGATTGTGACCTGACTATGAGGTTTAGACTGGTCAGGTCAGGTCAGTGGTTGACTAGGTGTATCAAGGCTGGGTGAATAATTGCAACTGCCATATATGTATATTGTATATGCACATGACAAAATCCATGGTTGTCAGCAGAAAGGAATACAAACCAAGCGCAGAGATAAAAGTTAATGGTGTAATCTTGGAGCAGGTAGAGTCATTTGTGTATCTGGGCCATTTAATAACTAGTGATGGCGGATGTGAAAGAGAGATTAAACGGAGAATAAACATTGCCAAAACAACATTTCTAAAGATGCAGAAAGTACTAACATCTAGAGACATAAATATAAAAACAAGACTCCGACTGCTAAAATGCTATGTGTGGTCTACACTTTTATATTGCTGCGAGACATGGACTTTGAAGAAAGCAATAACAACAAAGCTCGAGGCATTTGAAATGTGGCAATACAGAAGAATGTTAAAAATTCCATGGACAGCAATGATAAGCAACGTGGAGGTCCTAACAAGAATGAAAATAAAGAGACAGATAATACAAACGATCAAAAACAGAAAAATTAAATACTTTGGCCACATGATACGACACCAGGAATCACAGAGAAGAATACTGGAAGGGAAGATAGAAGGGAAAAGACCAAGAGGGAGAAGGAGAACAACATGGATGGACAACATCACTGAGTGGACAGCAATGAGCTATACGGAATGCGTGAGAGGAACGAATGACAGGAAGAGATGGAGGTCCATTGCAGCCAACCTTCTTCGAGAAGACGGCACCCATTGATTGATTGATATGCACATGACATGCTTACATATGTGTATACATACAGGGACATATCCGATTTTACATAAGAAAATTTCAATCGCCGATTTGTTGTAACAATGTTTTTTGCATAGGTATTGTCATGGGGGGGTGAAAATGGGAAATGTTGCACCTCGAGCGGGAATCAAACCCACATCTCTTGCATTCTGGTGCAGTATGTTAAGGCTGCATAGTCCGATGAAATATCAGATTTTCAAAACCAAACCAATTATCTTTATTTGATTTGACATATCTAACTTAGATACTGATGCACTTATTAAGCATTTGTTTCTATGTAGATGGCAATACTGAGTCAATTTAACAGAACCTGTTACTGCAGAAGTCTATGGTGTCAGAGTTTTGGCAAGCTTTCCAAAACTAATTTTCCATGTTTACATTCAAGATATCTCAAAAGTTTACCATTTAAAATAAAAGTAACTTTGAACTAATGTAAAGTAGATACTATTGATCGATCTAATATATTTATCTCAGAAAAAATACAGAAATTCAAAACCATCGGACGATACAACTTTAACCATTACACCACCTAGGCTCCCTGATGTCACCAGGCTACCCACGCCTACCTGTCTATGTGGTTACTTGCCTCAGACTGCTACAGTATGAACCTTAAAGTTGCAGAGTCCGATGGTTTTGAATTTCTGTATTTTTTCTGAGATAAATATATTAGATCAATCAGTAATATTTACTTTACACTAGTTCAAAGTTACTTTTATTTTAAATGGTAAACTTTTGAGATATTTGAGTGCAAACATGGAAAATGAGTTTTGGCAAGCTTGCCAAAACTCTGACACCATAGACTTCTGCAGTAACAGGTTCTGTTAAATTGACTCAGTCTTGCCTTCTATGCAGAAACAAATGCTTAATAAGTGCATCAGTATCTAAGTTAGATATGTCAAATCAAATCTAGATAATTGGTTTGGTTTTGAAAATTTGATATTTCATCGCACTATGCAGCTTTAATGTAATGTACTGTTGGTTGCTCGGCTGGAAGATGACCCATTGGGGAAGTCATGCAGTTGCCGAACTAAATGTTTGTGGTTCAATAAAACTCAAATGAAATCAAATCAAACAGGATGCTGTTCAGGTGATGCTCAGAGGTTTACATGTTGATGAGCATAGACACGCCGGAGAACAGCAGCAAACAAACAAAACAAGCAATTTTATAATATATATTATATAGAATGTATATTATTGTCGTGGGGGTGATGAAAATGGGAAATACTGCGCCTAGAGCGGGACTCGAACCCACATCTCATTGCAATGCACTAACATATACATACACAGGGTAGGTTCAACAACCATACAGCGCAAAGCTTGTACAGGATCCTGATCACGGCAACCAGTGTCGTGGGGGTGATGAAAATGGGAAATACTGCGCCTAGAGCGGGACTCGAACCCACATCTCTTTGCATTCCAGGCCAGTGTGCTAACCATTACACCACCTAGGCTCCCTGATATCAATACACTCCCCACGCCTACCTGTCTATGTGGTTACTTGCCTGAGAGGTCAGTGCAGACCACTACATTATGTATGATATAATATATATTATATATAACATAGTATCTATAATAGCTATCTATCCTCCGACGCGAGTGATGTTTTTAGGGTATGCAGGTACCGAGGGACGCCGGAGGTGGCGCCACCAGTCATGAACATGAAGGAGACAGTACAGTATATAGTGTAATAATAATAATAGTAAACACAATAATAATAAGGAATTAATTCCCTTCCGCGCCTTTATCCTGCGTTCTACATAACATATATTCTATAATATATATTCTATTATATCATCATGCTGTCGGTCGTGATGCAACAAAGACTGCTTTCATTACTCGACTGCCGCTCTCCCATTTCATGAAAGCTGCCTGCAAAAGTGTTGAAGTGCTGCTGGCTTTTGTAAGTTACCAGCGGCACTCTCTCGGGGAGCAAATAGAGGTTTCACACCGGCAAGAACATGTCCAGACAGGCGCAAAACTATTTGTCCCTGCAGTGGCTGATCGGGAGATGTTGGGAGTTCCATACATCAACCGCCCTTAATGCTGCCACAGTGACATGGTTTTCTGTTCAGGGTTTGCTCCCTTAGCCTTCGGTTCTGTCAAGAACCTGTACCACAAGGCAGTGGTTTACAACTCTGCAGGGCAGGGGCGTCAAACTCCCTGAGGTATGCAATACCGCATACCATATATATTATATATATATATATATATATATATATATATATATATATATATATTTATATGTATATTGTATATGTCATATATGACCTTGGCTATAAGTTGAGCTCTTTACAGAACTTGCTAATAAAAAATAGACACTATAATAAGACAGATTGAAATATATATATATTATTTTTGTAACGGATGCTTTTCGGCTGATTGTCCTCGTTTTAAATCATTCGAACGCAGCACAAAGAGAGGCTGCGTCCTGAACTTACAAGCTACTCCCTCGGAGACTCCCTCCCCCTCCTCTCCTCCTCCTCCTCCCTCCCCCTCCTCCTCCTCCCTCCCCATCCCCCTCCCCATCCTCCCATCCTCCCCTCCCCCCTCCGCCTCCTCCTCCCCTCCTCCTTCCCCTCCTCCTCCCCTTACCACCCTCCCCTCCCCATCCCCTTCCAACCTTCTCCCCCTCCTTTCCGCCACACCATCACCTTCCCCCAGCCTTTCTCCTTCTCCCATCCTTCTCCCATCCATCCCCCATCCTCCTCTTCCCACACCCCTTCCCCATCCCCTTCCAGTTCTCTCACCTCTTCCCTTCCCTCCTCCCTCCTTTCCTCTTCTCTCTTCCCTTCCCTCCCCCCTTCCGTCCTTCCCCACCCAGGGGGACCTCCTCAACCGGACGCCGCCCCTCCAACGACCGTTCGCGACACCAGGGACATGTGAGGGTGTGGGGTGGGGGTGAGGGTGTGAGGGTGTGTTTGAGGGTGTCGGTGTGAAGGTGAAGGTGTCTTTGGCTCGCCGGCTGGTCACCATAGAGCAAAGAGACACGGTCCTTTCACTCAACTCTCCTCATTTCTCTTTCCTATACTCTACACTTTTTTTTCTCCTCCCGGGCTTACTTCTCTCCCTGCTACCGTTGCTGGATACAGGGGCTCTGCTACTGCCGGACCCGAGTGATTCCGGGCCGCCCCAACGATTCGTCATTTCGAATGTTGTAAAGATATCCCCAGCTTCTACAACCGTCCCACCTGAAGATTAATCTTCAACCAAAGTTTGGACCGATTTATCGGAGCCTTTCTATATTGCTGCAGTTTTGCAGCCGGTAACTGCTGTAAGGTTACGAAGCCCCAAAAGCAAGAAAGCAAAGCAGTTTGGGGGGTGGGGGGAGGGGGTGACCTTGACGATGTGGCGGTGTGCTTCCCGCTGTCATTTGTTGGCAGGTGTATGCGTGGTGAGGACGGGGGAGCACCAGGTTCAACACGGTTGGCTGCGTGGGGGTGTCAGTGAGTATGTGTGGGGTCGTGGGAGGGGGGGGGGGTCTAAGTGAGTGTGTGTGTGTGGGGGGGGGGGGGTGTACATTGGTGGAAAGTTGTTAACCTGAATGTCCTTGGCAAAGATAGGACAGTGGGAAGGACAACATTGATTGGTAGAAATCTCAACGCCCACCATACACCCCCATGACAGCCCCTCCACACCCCTCCACACCCCACCACACCACACCACCACCACACCCCCACCACACCACACCCCCACCACACCGCCGCCACACCCCCACCACACCACACCCCCATCACACTCTCACCACACCCCCACCACACCACACCCCGATCACACACACCCACCACACACCCATCACACACCTGTCACACCCATCACACCACACCACAGACCAATCACACACACCCACCACCCCTGCCACACCACACTCCTCCAAGCCACACACCCACCACACCCCACCACACCACACCCCATCACACATACACCCACACACCATCACACACACCACACCCCCACCACACCACACACCCATCACACACCCGTCACCACACCATCACACACACCACCACCACCACCACCACCACACTCCTCCAAGCCACACACCCCACCACATACACCCCACCCCACCCCACCGTCCACACACCTCTGCACTGCCCCCTCCACATCCCCATCACCACCATCCACACCCCCATCACACTCCTTTACACACCCCACACCAAACACCACCACACACCCACCACACCACACCCCCTTCACACGACCCCCCACACACCCACCCCCCAACACACCACATCCATCTCACACCACCACACCCCACCCCCACCACACCCACCCCTCCACACCACCACCACACCACCATCACACACCCACCACACAGCCATAACACCACACATCCATCACTCCACACACCCATCACACAACACACTCCCACCACACCCCAACAGCCCCACCACACTCCTCCAAGCCACACACCCACCACACCCCCACCACACCCCCATCACACCACATCACACCCCCATCAACCTCCACACCCACACCCCATCATCCACACCCACCACACCAACCCAAAACCCCTCCACCCCCCATCACACCACACCCACATCACACCACATCACCATCACACCACATGCCCATCACAACCCCCTCCACCAACACCCCATCACACCACACCCCCATCCAACACACACACCCCCATCACACCACACCCCAATCACACCCCCCCACTACACGCCCTTCACACTCCCATCACCTCCCCCATTACAACCCCATCACACTCCTTTCACACTCCCGTTACACCATACCCCATCACACCATTACCATCACACCCCCCATCACACCTCAGACACCCCACCCCATAACCACACCCCCACCCTAACCAACCATCACCACGCCCCCCCCCCCCCACTCGCCCTGTAACGCCCGGTGTGTGTGTCTGGGATCCAGGTGTTGAGGAGGCTGGGCGGGCGACCACGTGACCTTGACCTGTCCTGTGATAATGCCAGTTAACAGACCGTGGTGGAGGTGAAACCTCAGGGGCCGTATGCACCTATCGGTGTTCAACTGTTACTAGTGTTAGGGCCTTAACCGCAGTTTGGCTAGCTCCCACACGGCTAAATGTGAGAAATCGGTATGCACCAATCGGTGCCAGCGCTAACCGCCGACCGTAGCCTCGGCTAAGCTACCCCAGTTTCAAATCAGGTTTAACTGCTAGCCGTGCCAGTTAGTGTGCGTGTGTGGGTCTAAATCTATTCAATGCTATCATATTTAATAGAATTACATACGCCATAAGTGAAATTTTTATCAATTTAACCCTAAATTCGAACCGATATTAACGCCGCCGCCACATTGGTGGTGTTATGCATATTGTCGAATCGACGAATGTAAAGTAAACAAATCGCTGCCGACGCAGCGACGTCAATATCCATACTGTCCAACGTCAACTAAACATGGCTGCCGCCGTCGCCGTCGAATCGGCGGCAATATATTATACCCAAATCTTTTCAATGCGATCATATTTGACAGATTTACATACGCAATAAGTGAAATTTATTCAAATTCACCATAAAATCGAACTGTTATTAACACTCCCGCCTCATTGGCGGTGTTATTCATATCGTCGACTGGAGGGAATTCCCAAATCTATAAATAAACTCACGGTTAGCTATCCGCGCCGGCTAGTACATTGGTGCATACCGATCCACACATTTCTCCAACCCCCCGCTACCCTGAGGTACCTGACCGCGGCTAGCGCCTTAACTCCAGCTAAGCCTATCACCGATTAGTGCATACGCCCCCAGGTGGTTCATTACCGGATCACCGGATTACCGGATTAGCCGAATCGGTAGAGCGCAGGCTTCGCATGCGGAAGGTGAGGAATCCCAGCCCAGTCAAACCAATTATAATAAGTTGTGCTTTATTGGCATCAACTCCTGTCCATCCCCCTACATGTGACCTATCACCTTCACTCCTTACCTGCTGTCCACACTATGTCTCATTACCTTACTTCTATATAGGAAGCAGTGCCTACCGCCCTTGGAACTGGGGTCCCTTGGGTGTTGCACTCAACTCAATTTGGAATATGTGAATTTGGATAGCATCAGACAGAGTGTCTGGGGTCCTGCTCTAGAGTAGGTGTGTCTCACTCAAGAGCCAGGAGTAGAGTGGTCACTCTCCAATGAGACTGAAGCAGTGTCCTGAATAATTAGTTAAATCTCAGTATCAGGCTAGTGTGGTCAGAAGGTCAAGGCAGCGCAGGTGACTGGGCAGTCCCACAGTCAGCCAATCAAGTGGCCCCACAGCTGGGGTGGGAGCCAACCCCCCAGTGGAGGTGGCTGTCACTCAATTCAGCTGCAGGTGGTGCCCTGAGTGCATATGCAAATGAGGCTGAAGGTGGGCCTTCCCCATGGTCTTGGGTGAACAGGTAGTTGTATACAGTTACAGATATATATATATATATATATTCAAAATGTCCTTTTTCTCCAATTGCATTCTTTATGAACACATAGAGAAACATTTCAAGAATCATGTACTGTCTCTTTTATAGGAACATCTCTTCATTAACTCTAAGCAGCATATATAACATATATTTCACATCATTCATTATCATGTACAATGGGAGTGGGATTCTATTGCTTTTAGTTTACATAACCTTGTTCCCACTCCGTCGTCCAAGACTAATAATGCTCTCTGCCAATATATAATTCTTAACCGAAAATCTGTATATTTTTACACAATGACTTACAAAATTGATACTTGTCACTTCCTAGCCTGGCGTTTGGCATTAATAGGATAAGGCAAAGACTGATTAGCGCAGTATCAGGATAATGTGACTGAGTGGGATATCAGGTCATGGTGCTTGTGGCCTGGTCTCCCATTGGGGCAGCACTATAAAGTCACTATGAGTGTGCACTGTCAAAAGTTGATGCCCACCCTGATATGACCTTAGATGTTGCTATGATGTAAAATCCTAGCAAACAAATCAAATAGTCATTTTCCCACTCACTCACTCATTCACTCACTCATTCACTCACTCATTCATTCGCTCACTCTCCCTCATTCATTCACTCATTCATTCATTCACTCACTCGTGCATTCACTCACTCATTCATTCACCCATTCACTCACCCGTTCATTCACTCATTCACACGCTCACTCACACACTCACTCACACACACATTCACACATTAACACACTCACTCACTAACTCACTCACACGCTCACTCACACACTCACTCACACACACATTCACACATTAACACACTCACTCACTAACTCACTCACACGCTCACTCACACACTCACTCATGCACTCATTCACACATTAACTCACTCATTTACTAACTCACTCAAACACTCACTCATGCACTCATTCACACATTAACTCACTCACTTACTAACTAACTCACTCACTCACACACTCACTCACACACTCATTCACACATTAACTCACTCACTCCCGAACTCACTCACACACTCACTCACACACTCACTCACACGCTCACTCACACACTCACTCACACACTCATTCACACATTAACTCACTCACTAACTCACTCACACGCTCACTCACACACTCACTCACACACTCATTCACTCACTCACTAACTCACTCACAAGCTCACTCACATGCTCACTCACGCATTTATTCACACATTAACACACTCATTTACTAACTCACTCACACGCTCACTCACACACTCACTCACGCATTTATTCACACATTAACTCACTCATTTACTAACTCACTCACACACTCACTCACACACTCATTCACACATTAACTCACTTACTAACTCACTCACCCACTCACTCACACACTCACTCACGCACTCATTCACACATTAACTCACTTACTAACTCACTCACTCACTCACACACTCATTCACGCACTCATTCACACATTAACTTGCTCACTTACTAACTCACTCACACACTCACTCACACACTCATTCACACATTAACACACTCACTTACTAACTCACTCACTCACACACTCACTCACACGCTCATTCACACACTCATCCACACATCAACTCACTCACTTACTAACTCACTCACGCACTCATTCACGCACTCATTCACACATTAACTCACTCACTAACTCAATCACTAACTCACTCACACGCTCACTCACACACTCACTCACACACTCATTCACACATTAACTGACTCACTTACTAACTGACTCACTCACTCACACACTCACTCACATGCTCATTCACACATTAACTCACTTACTAACTCACTCACGCACTCATTCACACATTAACTCACTCACTAACTCAATCACTAACTCACTCACACGCTCACTCACACACTCATTCACACACTCATCCACACATCAACTCACTCACTTACTAACTCACTCACTCACTCACACACTCACTCACACGCTCATTCACACACTCATCCACACATCAACTCACTCACTTACTAACTCACTCACTCACACACTCACTCACACATTAACTCACTCACTTACTAACTCACTCACTCACTCACACACTTACTCACACATTAACTCACTCACTTACTAACTCACTCACTCACACACTCACTCACCCGCTCACTCACACACTCCTCCACACATCAACTCGCTCACTTACTAACTCACTCACACACTCACTCACACACTCATCCACACATCAACTCACTCACTTACTAACTCACTCACTGATGCACTCACACACTCATCCACACATTAACTCACTCACTTACTCACTCACTCACACACTCACTCACGCACTCATTCACACATTAACACACTCACTAACTCACTCACTCACTAACTGACTCACACACTCACTCACACACTCATTCACACATTAACTAACTCACTTACTAACTCACTCACTCACTCACTCACACACTCACTCACACGCTCATTCACACATTAACTGACTCACTTACTAACTCACTCACTCACACGCTCATTCACACACTCATTCACACACTCATCCACACATCAACTCACTCACTTACTAACTCACTCACTCACACACTCACTCACACACTCAGTCACACACTCACTCACACACTCACTCACACACTCATCCACACATCAACTCACTCACTTACTAACTCACTCACCCGCTCACTCACACACTCATTGACGCACTCATTCACACATTGACACACTCACTCAATAACTCACTCACACACTCACTGACGCACTCATTCACACATTAACTCACTCACTCACACACTCACTCACACGCTCACTCACACACTCACTCACACACTCACTCACACACTCACACACTCACTCACACGCTCACTCACACACTCACTCACACTCATTCACACATTAACTCACTCACACACTCACTCACACGCTCACTCACACACTCACTCACACACTCATTCACTCACTCACTCACACACTCATTCACACATCAACTCACTCACTTACTAACTCACTCACACCCTCACTCACACACTCACTCACACACTCATTCACACATTAACACACTCACTCACTAACTCACTCACACACTCACTCACACACTCATTCACACATTAACACACTCACTCACTAACTCACTCACATGCTCACTCACACACTCATTCACACATTAACTCACTCACACACTCACTCACACACTCATTCACACATTAACACACTCACTCACTAACTCACTCACATGCTCACTCACGCACTCATTCACACATTAACACACTCACTCACTAACTCACTCACATGCTCACTCACACATCAACTCACTCACTTACTAACTCACTCACACCCTCACACACTCACTCACACACTCATTCACACATTAATACACTCACTCACTAACTCACTCACACACTCACTCACGCACTCATTCACACATTAACACACTCACTCACTAACTCACTCACATGCTCACTCACACACTCACTCACACCCTCATTCACACATTAACTCACTCATTTACTAACTCCCTCACACGCTCACTCACGCACTCACTCACGCACTCATTGACACATTAACACACTCACTCACTAACTCACTCACTCACTCACTAACTCACTCACCCGCTCACTCACCCTCATTCACACATTAACTCACTCATTTACTAACTCCCTCACACGCTCACTCATGCACTCACTCACGCACTCATTGACACATTAACACACTCACTCACTAACTCACTCACTCACTAACTCACTCACCCGCTCACTCACACCCTCATTCACACATTAACTCACTCATTTACTAACTCCCTCACACACTCACTCATGCACTCACTCACGCACTCATTGACACATTAACACACTCACTCACTAACTCACTCACTCACTAACTCACTCGCCCGCTCACTCACCCTCATTCACACATTAACTCACTCATTTACTAACTCCCTCACACGCTCACTCACGCACTCACTCATGCACTCATTCACACATTAACACACTCACTAACTCACTCACTCACACGCTCACTTATTCACTCACACACTCACTTATTCACTCACACACTCCCGCATTCACACACTTACTTTGCACCCAAACATCAGCCTTGATACACACATCCTCAAATGCACACATTAACTCACTTACTTACTAATTCACTCACTAACTCACTCACCTACTCACTCATGCACTCACTCGCTCACTCACACACTGGCACACGCATACTCACTCACACTCATTCACTCACTCACTCACTGACAAACACACTGACACCTACACCTACAGATCCACCACACATTCACACATAAGCATCAGCCCCGACACACACACCCACACACATATTGTCCTCTGACGCAATCAGTCAGGCTGTAGACCAATAGACGAGATCACCGGTCCGACTGCGCATGCGCTGAAAACGGCGCCGGCAGTAAACCAAAGGCTTACGGCCATAGAGTTTGCCGATACGTGTAGGGCAAAAGTTCGATTTTATTCAAAATTAATAAAACAAATACATAACAATTTGGCACAAACATGGATGGATGCAATATAATAATATAATGAATAAGTTTAAGACACAACTCTCCATAATTAATCATTTTGAGCTAAGAAACTTACAATTTCAGTCAGATGTTTACATCGCCATTGACTAGACATAAGTAATTCTTGTTCTAAATATTAAAATGGCAAATGTGTCAATAAAAACTTATTTCAAAGAAATATATAACCAATATCTGATTAACCCTACTCATTTTCTATTTCTACAAATGTCATTAACCATAGGATATAAATAAAAACATGAATAAAATAAGTAAAACTGACTCTGGCTATGGCTCTAAAACTATGTAAAGTCGACGGCTGGAATCTGTGTTTGTGGAGGCAGGCTATAATGAAATCAATACAGGCAAGAAGAGAAAGGAAGAGTATAAAGAGTGAAAGTGGAGAGAGAGCCAAGCCCTCAGCTTTATTATTTATAGTGGTACATGGATCTGGTATGGCAAACCACCTGACCTTATTCTCCAATGAGAATCAAACATTTCAAGCTCCACCAATGAACATCAAGCATTCTTGGGTTCACATGACTACAGTGCACTGCCCACCACCACCATGTGGCGTGGCTGCTGGCCACCACCTGCCCTGAGCTGAGTGTGTGGTGATCCGTGACTAACAGAGGGGGGAAGGGTAGTGAGTAGAGCTCCAAGTGCCCCTTACACACTATCTCCTAGTGCCTCCTTCACACTATCTGACTAACACACTGACTATTGACCATGAGTAAAGTATCACCAGCAACTACATAAATACAATTATGCACCTGGCCATATATACCTTTTACCATAATAGACCATTTGCATTCCCCCACCAATGCGTTTTATCAGACTATTTGACAACTAGTCTGAGTGCCTAGACTTGTCTAAGTCTAAATGCATATGACATAAGATGTGCTGATTATATTGATGTAAATGCAATGCTGGATAAAAGATTAATATCTTATTTATTATATATATATATTTTAGTTGGTGGTCTATGTTTCAAACAAGAGCTGAGATGAACTGAAACTAGCACATTTCATAGCTGCACCGAGTGTATTACTATTAGCATGTGCCATGTGCTTCTTGCTGGTTTGTTTTTCTTCCACGCATCCCACAATGCACCACGCCGCTGGAATGGTGATGTAGTCTATTGAAAATGTTTTTCCTGCAACAATTAACAAAAATATTTTGTTTAAAATTTGAATGACATCCAAACGCTGACCCACAACTGTCAAATGAAGTCAGCTTGCCCGGGCGTTCTCCCTGTGTCTCTCCGTGTATCTCTCTGTGTGTCTCTCCGTGTGTCTCCGTGTGTCTCTCCGTGTGTCTCTCCATGTGTCTCTCCATGTGTCTCTCCATGTGTCTCTCCGCGTGTCTCTCCGTGTGTCTCTCCATGTGTCTCTCCGTGTGTCTCTCCGTGTGTCTCCGTTTGTCTCTCTGTGTGTCTCTCCATGTGTCTCTCCATGTGTCTCTGTGTGTCTCTCCGTGTGTCTATCCATGTGTCTCCATGTGTCTCTATGTGTGTCTCTCCATGTGTCTCTACGTGTGTCTCCGTGTGTCTCCATGTGTCTCTCCGTATGTCTCTCCATGTGTCTCTCCGTGTGTCTCTCCGTGTCTCTCCGTGTGTCTCTCCGTGTGTCTCTCCTGTGTCATCACCCCCCAACACAAACACAAACAAACACACACACACACACAAACATGGTGGTATCTGGAGTGTGGCGAGCGGGCGTCAGCGGTGTCACGTGACCAGCTAGTTGCATCCCCCTCTTCTCGTCAGACGCTCGTCCCTACAACATGCCTGGCATTCCGCGGTTACTTGGCTGGATGGTAATTCCTCCTCAACCCCCCCCCCCCCTCACGCCCCCCTCACCCCGCTCCATACACACATACAACCCCAGCCCCTCTGACCTATATCCAGGCAGTCGACATTATTACTTATAGAAATAGGATTTGTGATGTATAACCCATTATGCGAGTAAAAAGGAGTGGAAGGGAATTATTTGTTATTATTATCATTATTATAATATCCGACCCGAGTGATGTTATCCGAGTATACAGATACCAGCGAACGTCAGAGGTGGCGCCACCAGTCATGACACATAAAGGCGGCAGTATAGTGTAATAATAATAATAATAATAAGGAAATAATTCCCTTTGTGCCTTTATACTCGCATAATGCATAATTCATCACATAATGAATTATATTAAATGATATTAAGTAGGGTGAGCTGGGAGACTGTTGGAGTCGGTTCCCGGGTGGCGGGAAGCAGAGAGTGCCCGGTTACAGGGAGGCCTGCAGAGAATAAGGGGTGTTGGGAAGCGAGAGGTTCCCGATCAGGAGAACCAAACAATATTAGGGACTATTCTTTATTTATATTCACATAATAAATGATACATCACATAAGTAGCGGAGAAGTTGTTTTCTCAGTATTTTGTATTGGATGATAGATTGGGGTGTCTGGCACCTTTGCTGCCACTATTGCCAGGCTACAAGCCAAATTTATTATATAAAGATACCTCAGAGCAATTATGTTGTTATCATTATCTAAGGGTTATTTAGATAATAATGCAAACAATTCCAGTGCGCGAGTGACAGTGTTTCGCGCCACTGGTCAAGGTTTGGGCCCGTGGTGGCGCCACTGGTCAAGGTTTGGGCCCGTGGTGGCGCCACTGGTCAAGGTTTGGGCCTGTGGTGGCGCCACTGGTCCTAAGGGGTAGGGACGCAGCACAGCCGTGGTTAATGGGAGAAGGACGTAGCTCAGGTGGTAGAGTGTCCATTTGCGAAGCTGTCAGTCATCAGATTGATCCTTCTCAGTGGATCCATTTGCAGTTTGGGCTATTTTCTGTTCCAACCAGTGGTCCATAACTTGTTCATCAAAGGCTGTGGTATGTGTTATTCAGTCTGTGGGAAAGTGCGTATAAAAGACCCTTTGCTGCTTATCGGAAAGAGTAGCCTATGTGACAGTAGTGGGTTTCCTCCAAAGAAATATGTCAGAATGACCATATGTTTGACGTCCAATAGCCGATGGTAAAAATCAATGTGCTCTAGAGACATCGTTAAATAAAACAAACTTGACTTCAGCAGTAGTTAATATGATAAGAACATTCCTTATGTGCCTTTATACTCGCATAATTCTTTTACATCATATACAAATTTCAGCCGTAAAGTGAGTGTAGGTTGTAGGTGTGTGGGGGGGGGGGGGGGGGGGGGTGCATGCACAGACGGTGGCGCCCCCCCCCCCCCAACAGATGTGAGTGTAGATGGAAGTGTAGGTGAATGGATAGGTTCATCCAGGCGATGACTGAAGGAGGGGTTAGGGCTGAGGAGCAGATGGAAGCTTCCTGCCTTATTATACTTGTATAATGGCTTATACAGCATATATTATTGTACCGATTATTCTGTAGTCTGCCTCTTCCACTTCATGATCATGACCGGTGGCGCCACCACCGGTCCGTGGTAATTTCATATATATTTATTGTAGAAAATGTTATGCTTTCATCGGATGTAATGTATGCATGAACTATGATTCCTTTGCACATTATCACATTATTCTTTCTTGTAGTTCAATCATGTCAGGTTAATGCTACCCTAGCGGCCACTGTGGCGCACCGCCACACTAATCTCCACCTTAAACTTTAAACTTTTAATCCAACGAAACCAACACATTCTCGAAGCCATAATTCTAACCGAGATTTGATCCTACATATCCAGCTTAGGCCTCAGTCACACTACGACTTGCCACCACTAGCTTAGGCCTCAGTCACACTATGACTTACCACCACCAGCTTAGGCCTCAGTCACACTATGACTTGGCATGACTAGCTTAGGCCTCAGTCACACTACGACTTGCCACCACTAGCTTAGGCCTCAGTCACACTACGACTTGCCACCACTAGCTTAGGCCTCAGTCACACTACGAATTGCCACCACTAGCTTAGGCCTCAGTCACACTATGACTTGCCACCACTAGCTTAGGCCTCAGTCACACTACGACTTGCCACCACTAGCTCAGGCCTCAGTCACACTACAACTTGCCACCACTAGCTTAGGCCTCAGTCACACTACAACTTGCCACCACTAGCTCAGGCCTCAGTCACACTATGACTTGCCACGACTTTGCGACAAAAAGCCAGTGACCTCCTTGCAACCAAAGCAACAACAAAAAGGCGGGAAAACAATGGTCGACGATCGGTCCTCGACTAATCGCCTGCCGACCGATCGATCACTGATCGATCACCGACCTCCGGGCAACCATCTTGGCCGTAAGAAGGTTGCAGATGCTGAACCAAAAACTTCCTTGTGATCAAAATGTTGTAAATATAATTGATTCATTGAATGAAGTCTTTTGTAAGCGCCGTGGCACTGGTCTTCCAGCCATGTGACAACACGGCTATTTACCAAATATTTATATGAAGTCTGATATTGTCATCAGCAGCTAGTCAGAAGTCAGCCAAAATAACAATTTTAATCATTCCAAGACTTACATATTGTGATTGATGTTGGTTTTACGTACATACATACATACATACATACATACATACATACATACATACATACATACATACATACATACATACATACATACATACATACATACATACATACATACGAGCATATCTATTTAGTGAGATTTCCAGGTGAAATGCCCCATACACAGGTAGATGTGGAAGGACTGATTGCATCAGGGAGCCTCGATAGCATAATTGCTATAACGCTTGCCTCGGAATGGCAGCTCTGTGGGTTCAAGTTACACACAACTATACACCCACACACATTCATACACACATAAGTACGTACATGTATGTCAACACACCAGAAAGTAAAGACTTGAATCGTGGGTCCCCACCTCTCCGATTTGTGTTCATACATTTCATGACAGCCGAGGAATGTGAGGATCTGGAGCTAATAGGGTCACGGAGTGAATACCTCAGTGACACAAGAATGAGTTGTAGTCAGCAAGAGATGGTGACCCTGACTAAGTGTAGCCGGCATGAAAAAAACGGATTATCTACGCACATGTATATATGTATATATGTATATATGTGTCATGGGGGGTGATGAAAATGGGAAATATTGCGCCCAGAGCGGGACTCGAACCCACCTCTCTTTGCATTCCGGGCCAGTGTGCTAACCATTACCCCACCTAGGCTCCCTGATATCAACACACTCCCCACGCCTGCCTGTCTATGTGGTTACTTGCCTGAGAGGTCACTGCAGACCACTACATATCCCTATACAGTAAAGATTCTCTAAATCGACCGACCTTGGGACCGACTTTAAGTGGTCCATTTAGGGAGTTGGTCGGTTTAGATACTTAGGATATCTTTACAATGGTATTGTTGGGACCCAAATAAAGCGATCGATATATGGGAGTGGTCGATTTGTGGAGGTGGTCGGTTACGGAGGTTTTAGTGTGTATTTAGAAATAATATATATATAATCTATATATATATATATATATATATATATATATATATATATATATATATATGTAACACATATACACACACACACATATATATATATACACATATATATAATGTATATATATATATATATATATATATATATTATGTATAAATTTAAAGCGAGTGGTACAGGGGTGAGGCAGAGCCAGGCGAGGAGGAAGCGGCAGGTGGTGCCACCAGGCGAGGCAGGAGGCCTGACAAGTAGATGACGGGAGGAGTGTCAGTTAGTTGGTGTAGTGTCAGGTTGATATGAACTGAGGACAGTTCATAGATACTCGGTTTCCAGATAATTATATTCGTATAATTGCTTATACAGCACATTTGTGTGTACGCAGAAGTGTCCAGTATCTGGTTCAGTCATCCTCCATGACATCAGTTTTAAACAGCAGTTGGTTTGTTTGTTGGAGTTTTCCATCCTGGCAACATCTAAGGTAATATCAGGGCGGGTAGCAACTTGTGACAGTGCACACTCATGGCAACTTTAAAGTGCTGCCCCATTGGAAGATAAGACCGCCAGCACCATGACCTGATATCCCACTCAGTCACATTATCCTGAGCTAACCAGTCCTTGCCCTATCCTAGTAATGCCGAGTGCCAGTCTAGGTAGTGACAAGTATCAATTTTGCATGTCATTGGTTTGACTCGACCGGGAATCAAAATCCCAATCTTTCGCACGGGAAGCCTGCACTCTACCACTTCGGCCAGCACGTCCAGTTTTAAATAGCAGTACAAGTTGGGCATTTTGAAATAGGTACACTCACATATAAATATGTATAGCTATATCATCATCATCATCATCATCATCATCATCATCATCATCATCGCACTGTCACAAGTCAGTACCTGTCCTAATATGACCTTAGATGTAGCCAGGTCGTGAAACTCCAACAACCAACCAATCATCATCATCATCATCATCATCGCACTGTCACAAGTCAGTACCCGTCCTAATATGACCTTAGATGTAGCCAGGACATGAAACTCCAACAACCAATCATCATCATCATCATCATCATCATCATTAATCCCTTAACTATGAAGGTCAGTGGGGCACCACAGATGACTTTGCGACCAGTTTTCTCCATTTCGTCCTGTTCTCCACAGCCCTCTGGCACTTGCCGAACTCCCGCCCTGCCCATTCCCTGATGTTGTTTTCCCATCTCTTCCTTTGTCCGCCTTGTTTTTCCCCCCCTTTCACTGTGCCTCGCAAGATACGTTTGTCCAGACCTGATGACTGGCAAACATG
Source organism: Branchipolynoe longqiensis (assembly GCA_030323885.1). Classification (NCBI taxonomy): domain Eukaryota; kingdom Metazoa; phylum Annelida; class Polychaeta; order Phyllodocida; family Polynoidae; genus Branchipolynoe; species Branchipolynoe longqiensis. The sequence continues at coordinate 6,304,833 of CM059194.1, read as the reverse complement.
GCTACGTAGTTATTTATCGACTATGGTTTATTAGTTAATATTACACGCCAATAGTTCTTGAATCGAGGGTAGTACAGGAAATGGACTCCTGGGGCGCTGTTTGCCGTAACGGGAGGTTCTACCAAATAGAAAATAAGCAAACATACCACCAGCGTTGTTATTTATATTCCCATAATTTTTTAAACCAAAATAATTATCTAGATTTGATTCGACAAATCTATTTTAGATACTGGTGCACTTATTAAGCATGTGTTGCCATATAGAAGGGAATACTGAGACAATTTAATAGAATCTGTTCCTGCAGAAGCCTATGGTGGCAGTTTTGGCATGATTGCCAAAACTAATTTTGCATGTTTGCGCTTCGAATATCTCAAAAGTTAGCCATTTAAGATCAAAGTTACTTCAAATTAAAGTAACGTAGATTATGACAATCAGTTTAAAGTTGCATAGTCCGTCCGATAGTTTTGAGTTTCTGTCATTTTTCTGAGATAAATATATCAAATTTATTGTTATAATCTTCCTTACATTAGTTTGATTTAACTTTGATTTTAAATGGCTAAGTTTTGATATATTTGAAGTGCAAAGATATCAAATTAGTTTGAGCAAGCACACCAAAACTCTGACACCATAGGCTTTAGCAGTAGCAGGTTCTATTAAAATTGCATCAGTATTCACTTCAATGTGGCAACAAATGATTAATAAGTGTCTCAGTATTTTTTTTGTAAATATAGTTTATTCGTTGAATAAAGTCTTTTGTCAGCGCCATGGCACTGGTCTTCCAGCCATGTGACAATACAGTTATTTACAATATATGCAGCTAGCCCAAATCAGCTGAAATAACAATATCAAACATTCAAAGACTTACATATGGTATAGTTTGACAATTCACATACACAAATAGCAGTTATATGTTGTATTCCTACACACTTGATACATACATGTGTATTGATTAGACCTTTACATTACGGAGTGGTTAGGTGCATAGTTTTCCTTCATAGGTTTGTATGCCTACTATGTTGTGAATTGCAAAACTATCATGTTGTTGGAGTTAACATTTTGAGATGGAGTGAGTGTTAGTAGAATGGTTTGTTTATTCTGTTAGATAGAGTGTGGTTAGCTTATAGGGTTATGCTTAAAAGTTAATACCTCAGGTGTGTTTTTTGACTACATGAAGTAGTTTGAGTAAGTAGGTTGTTAGTAATGATGGGATAAACAATGCTTGGAGGATTGTATGTTTCAGTCATTTAGTAGTCTAGTACAGACTTTATTAGTGCCAATGTTTGTACAAAGACCCTATAATATTGTAGTGGTCTGCACTGACCTCTCAGGCAAGTAACCACATAGACAGGTAGGCGTGGGGAGTGTATTGATATCAGGGAGCCTAGGTGGTGTAATGGTTAGCACACTGGCCCGGAATGCAAAGAGATGTGGGTTCGAGTCCCGCTCTAGGCGCAGTATTTCCCATTTTCATCACCCCCATGACACTGGTTGCCGTGATCAGGATCCTGTACAAGCTTTGCGCTGTATGGTTGTTGAACCTACCCTGTGTATGTATGTGTTAGTGCATTGCCTGTATGTATGTAATTGTAAGCATTACAAGACTTACAATTCCAGGGGGACGAGTGTAGTGGTCTGCACTGACCTCTCAGGCAAGTAACCACATAGACAGGTAGGCGTGGGGAGTGTATTGATATCAGGGAGCCTAGGTGGTGTAATGGTTAGCACACTGGCCCGGAATGCAAAGAGATGTGGGTTCGAGTCCCGCTCTAGGCGCAGTATTTCCCATTTTCATCACCCCCATGACAATATCTAAGTCATATATGTAGAATAAATGCTAGGTAATTACTATTTTGGTTTTGAAAATTTGATGCTTCATCGGAATATACAGCTTTAATATATTTATTTCAGAAAATGGCAGAAACTTGAAATCATCGGACTAGACATTAAGGCATTGGGACACTTTTTATTCACAATTTCTATACATTAGTCCACAAACATATACTATTTATTCTGTTAAAAATAGAAATTGCAGGAACAGTGTAGCCATTCATGGTTGTCTTCCCACTGCCCCTTATAAACAAGATAATCCATCAACAAAATCATGAGCCCTGGAACTAATATACAAAACAAACACATGTTTAGAAAAAGATACGATGAGATCAGGACCTGTTCATGAATAGACTAATTCTGTGGTTCAAATATTGGTTCTATATGGCCCGGGGTAACAATCAGGACATAATTTGTTGTTACAATTTACTGTATCTGCATATTGACTTGACAATACAGATTTTATTCTGCGTTTAAAACATGACTATGCAACTTAAGCACGCTGCCTGTTGCAGAGATTGTTGCCCACTCCGCAGTTGCCCTGGTGCAGTCACACTACGACGTGATGGCCAACGTGAGAGGGATATATTAGTGGTACTAGTAGTACTATTAGTGGTACTAGTAGTACCATTAGTGGTACTAGTAGTACCATTAGTGGTACTAGTAGTACTATTAGTGGTACTAGTAGTATTATGTGAAGACAGGAGTAGACAGAAGTAGACAGAAGTACAGGAGTAGACAGAAGTATACAGATATGAGATAGGAGACAGAGGTAGACAGAAGGAGACAGAAGACAGGGAGACATAACGATGCAGAGGGAGACATAATGAGACAGGGGGAAACAGGGATATAGGAGTCAGGGAGACAGGAAAATATAGAGGGAGATGGGATACACAGGACAGAGGGAGACAGATGGAGACAGGTGAAAACAGAGGGAGACATACGGGGACAGATGGAGGCAGGCGGAGACAGGGAGACAGGGGCAGACAGGAGTATACAGGATATAGGAGACATATGGTGACACTAATAAGACAGAGGGAGACAGGAGAAGACAGTGAAACAGAGGGAGGCAAAGGTAAACAAGGACATAGCAATCAGGGAGACAGGACAATACGGAGGGAGACAGAACATTCAGAGGGAGACAGTGAGATAGGAAAATATAGAGGGAGGTGGAGAGAGACAGGGACAGCGGGAGACCGAGGGAGACTGGAAAATACAGAGGGAGACAGGAATGTACAGAGGGAGACAGGAAAGTACATAGGGAGACAGTAGACAGAAGGAGACAGAGGGGGGACAGGAAGAGACATCCAGGACCAGGATCAGGAGAGAGCATCAAAGTGACGAATATAAATCGAGAACGCATTAGCACTTAGAATAGAATGTACGCAAGGAGTATAGTGAGAGTATGCTTAGAGACAGTTGCATAGTCCGATGTTTCTGTCATTTTCTGAGATAAATACATAAAATTGATCATTATAAGCTACTTTACTTTAGGTTGAAGTAACTTTTAGTTTAAATGACTAACTTTGGAGATATTTGAAGTGACAACATGCCAAATTAATTTTGGCAAACACGCCAAAACTCTGATGTCATAGGGTTATGCAGTAACAGGTTCTATTAAATTGACTCCACATTCCCTTCTATGTGACAACGAATGCTTAATAAATGTATCACTATCTAAGATGATTATGTAGAATCAAATCTAGGTAAGTGTTTTGGTTTTCAAAATCTGATGCTTCATCGGACTATGCAACACTAATAGGCCGTATGATTAAAGAGGGTATGATTACAGATTATTATAATTACAGATTAGTATGATTACAGAGTATGCTTATATAGTATACATACTGATTAATTAAAAACTAATTTAAAAAAAGTGATTAGAGAGGATTACGATGACAAAGTTTCTGATTAGAGATATAATGATTAGAGAGAGCATAATTAGACAAAGTATGATTAGACAGTATAAATACAGAGACTGATTAAAAAGAGTCTGATAAGAGAGGTTCTGATGAGATAGGGCATATTTCTATAGACTGATTGGGAAGGGTATGATTAGATAAATGATCGGAGTGTATGATTAGACAGTATGATTGGAGAGTATGATTAGAGAGTATGGTTGGAGAGTGTGATTAGAGATTATGATTAAAGAGAGTGATTAGGGAGTCTGATTAGAAAGTGTGATTAGAGATTATGATTAAAGAGAGTGATTAGGGAGTCTGATTAGAAAGTGCGATTAGAGAGTATGATTAAAGAGGGTGATTAGTGAGTCTGATTAGAAAGTGTGATTAGAGAGTATGATTAAAGAGAGTGATTACTGAGTCTGATTAGAAAGTGCAATTAGAGAGTATGATTAAAGAGGGTGATTAGTGAGTCTGATTAGAAAGTGTGATTAGAGAGTATGATTAAAGAGAGTGATTACTGAGTCTGATTAGAAAGTGCAATTAGAGAGTATGATTAAAGAGGGTGATTAGTGAGTCTGATTAGAAAGTGTGATTAGAGAGTATGATTAAAGAGAGTGATTACTGAGTCTGATTAGAAAGTGCAATTAGAGAGTATGATGAAAGAGGGTGATTAGTGAGTCTGATTAGAAAGTGTGATTAGAGAGTATGATTAAAGAGAGTGATTAGTGAGTCTGATTAGAAAGTGCGATTAGAGAGTATGATTAAAGAGAGTGATTAGTGAGTCTGATTAGAAAGTGTGATTAGAGAGTATGATTAAAGAGAGTGATTAGGGAGTCTGATTAGAAAATGTGATTAGAGAGTATGATTAAAGAGAGTGATTAGGGAGTGTGATTAGAGAATATGATTAAAGAGAGTGATTACTGAGTCTGATTAGAAAGTGTGATTAGAGAGTATGATTAAAGAGTGATTAGTGAGTCTGATTAGAAGGTGTGATTTGCGAGTATGATTAAAGAGAGTGATTAGTGAGAGATTAGAAAGTGTGATTAGAGAGTATGATTAAAGAGAGTGATTACTGAGTCTGATTAGAAAGTGTGATTAGAGAGTATGATTAAAGAGAGTGATTATGGAGTGTGATTTGAGAGTATGATTAAAGAGAGTGATTAGTGAGTCTGATTAGAAAGTGTGATCAGAGAGTATGATTAGAAAGTGTGTGTAAGAGTCGCTTGAAAATCATTTTTTATCATTTGTAAATAACATTTTACTTTAAACATTCATTGATTAAGTAGTGCAAATTTAAATCTTGAACAATTGGGTTTTCCTCATTCCACTGCTCCTCGCCCTATCATAGTAATAACGCCAAGTACCAGGCTAGCTAGTGACAAGTATAAATTTTTAAAAGTCATTATTTTGATTCGGGCAGAGTTCATACCTGGGGATTCGAAATCCAGCGACCTGCCACATTGGAAGTAGGCGCTCAACTCATTCGGCCATCCCGTCTGGTCTGTTGATGGCCCCTTTTCCAGACACCCCCCCCCCCACCCACACACACACCAAAGTAAAACACATCAACATTTGAGTACAGATTGAGACCAGGTAGCCAAATGAGTTGAGCACCCTCCTCCCATTTTGGTAAGTCATGGGATTCGAACCCCCCATGTTCGAACCCTGGTCGAGTTAATCCAATAACCTAACAATTGATATGTGTCAGTACCTACCATGGCACTCGGCATTACTAGGGTAGGACAAGGAGCAGTGGAATGAGGAAAAGACTAATTGTCCTGCAATTGAAAATTCCCCTGCTTAATCAATTAATATATCAAAAGAAATCGCTAAAATATCAACATTTTATAACACGAAGACAATTTCCATGAAGGCAACGGGCGATTAAGCAGGGGGAGTGTGTGTTGGTGTGTGTGGGGAGGGGGGGGGGGCGCATTGTGAGTGTGTGGGGGGGATTCAGGTTGGGGGGGGGGGCAATGTATGGGTTCATAGTGTGTTTGATGGGTGATGGGAGCAGTGGGTCTGGGGGGGGGGGGGGGGGCACATTGTGTGGTGTGGGAGGATTGTATGGTGGGAGGCATGAAGCAGGAAGTCAACGAGGGGCATTCTGGGTAGCTGCACCTGTGGTCGGCCGCACCCACTTCCGGTTGCAAAGTGGGCGATCTGAAGTGGGAAGAACCTGAGTCACCCCCCCCACGTCACTCCCCCCGCCCCCCTCCTCCCCACGTCACCTCCCCCCCCCCTCCCCACGGCAACCTCCCCACCCTCCCCCGTCACTCACCCCCATAACCCCTCTCGCCCCCACCTAGACAGAGGACCACCCCCCCTCCCTCCCTAGCCCCCCCCCCCCCCCCCCCCCCCCACACACACACTTGGCGGCCAGTTGGACAGTTGGACCGATACGGCAAGCACACTGTGCATGCGTCTAGATTAGTAACTGGCCGAGTGTGAAAGGCCACCTCACACCCACCTTCGGTTTCTTATACTATGACCCCAGTCCTCCAGGTCCTTACAGTAGAGCATGACCCCGGTGTGACCACCGACCAGTGACCACTGACCACTCGCATCCCAATACACAGGTCACCAAGGTCAGCTTCCCCTGATGTGCCCGCCGCCACCTCGAGGAGAGCTTCTTACTGTCTTAATGGGACATGCTTTAAACAATAAAGGGGCTGACCCTAGTACTAGTAGTGGAGGTTCTTACTGTCTTAATGGGACATGCTTTAAACGATGCCGGGTCTGACCCTAGTACTAGTAGTGGAGCTTCTTACTGTCTTAATGGGACATGCTTTAAACGATGCCGGGTCTGACCCTAGTACTAGTAGTGGAGCTTCTTACTGTCTTAATGGGACATGCTTTAAACGATGCCGGGTCTGACCCTAGTACTAGTAGTGGAGCTTCTTACTGTCTTAATGGGACATGCTTTAAACGATGCCGGGTCTGACCCTAGTACTAGTAGTGGAGCTTCTTACTGTCTTAATGGGACATGCTTTAAACGATGCCGGGTCTGACCCTAGTACTAGTAGTGGAGCTTCTTACTGTCTTAATGGGACATGCTTTAAACGATGCCGGGTCTGACCCTAGTACTAGTAGTGGAGCTTCTTACTGTCTTAATGGGACATGCTTTAAACGATGTCGGGTCTGACCCTAGTACTAGTAGTGGAGGTTCTTACTGTCTTAGTGGGACATGCTTTAAACAATGTGGGTTCTGACCCTAGTACTAGTAGTGGAGGTTCTTACTGTCTTAGTGGGACATGCTTTAAACAATGTGGGCTCTGACCCTAGTACTAGTAGTGGAGGTTCTTACTGTCTTAGTGGGACATGCTTTAAACAATGTGGGCTCTGACCCTAGTACTAGTAGTGGAGGTTCTTACTGTCCTAGTGAGACATGCTTTAAACAATGTGCGCTCTGACCCTAGTACTAGTAGTGGAGGTTCTTACTGTCTTAGTGAGACATGTTTTAAACAATGTGGGGTCTGACCCTAGTACTAGTAGTGGAGGTTCTTACTGTCCTAGTGAGACATGTTTTAACAATGTGGGCTCTGACCCTAGTACTAGTAGTGGAGGTTCTTACTGTCTTAGTGGGACATGCTTTAAACAATGTGGGCTCTGACCCTAGTACTAGTAGTGGAGGTTCTTACAGTCTACATGGACATGCTTCAAACAATGTGGGGTCTGATCCTAGTACTAGTAGTGGAGGTTCTTACTGTCTTAGTGGGACATGCTTTAAACAATGTGGGCTCTGACCCTAGTACTAGTAGTGGAGGTTCTTACTGTCTTAGTGGGACATGCTTTAAACAATGTGGGCTCTGACCCTAGTACTAGTAGTGGAGGTTCTTACTGTCTTAGTGGGACATGCTTTAAACAATGTGGGCTCTGCCCTAGTACTAGTAGTGGAGGTTCTTACTGTCTTAGTGGGACATGCTTTAAACAATGTGGGCTCTGACCCTAGTACTAGTAGTGGAGGTTCTTACTGTCTTAGTGGGACATGCTTTAAACAATGTGGGCTCTGACCCTAGTACTAGTAGTGGAGGTTCTTACTGTCTTAGTGGGACATGCTTTAAACAATGTGGGCTCTGACCCTAGTACTAGTAGTGGAGGTTCTTACTGTCTTAGTGGGACATGCTTTAAACAATGTGGACTCTGACCCTAGTACTAGTAGTGGAGGTTCTTACAGTCTACATGGACATGCTTTAAACAATGTGGGGTCTGACCCTAGTACTAGTAGTGGAGGTTCTTACTGTCTTAGTGGGACATGCTTTAAACAATGTGGGCTCTGACCCTAGTACTAGTAGTGGAGGTTCTTACTGTCTTAGTGGGACATGCTTTAAACAATGTGGGCTCTGACCCTAGTACTAGTAGTGGAGGTTCTTACAGTCTACATGGACATGCTTTAAACAATGTGGGATCTGACCCTAGTACTAGTAGTGGAGGTTCTTACTGTCCTAGTGAGACATGCTTTAAACAATGTGGGCTCTGACCCTAGTACTAGTAGTGGAGGTTCTTACTGTCTTAGTGGGACATGCTTTAAACAATGTGGGTCTGACCCTAGTCTAGTAGTGAGGTTCTTACTGTCTTAGGAGACATGTTTAAACAATGTGGCTCTGACCCTAGTACTAGTAGTGGAGGTTCTTACTGGCTTAGTGGGACATGCTTTTAAACAATGTGGGCTCGACCCTAGTAACCCAAACCAGTACTAGTAGTGGAGGTTCTTACTGTCTTAGTGGGACATGCTTTAAACAATGTGGGCTCTGACCCTATATATAGTGGGTCTTACTGTCTAGTGGGACATCTTTAAACATTGGGCTGACCCTAGTACTAGTAGTGAGTCTATCTTAGTGGGACATGCTTTAAACAATGTGGGCTCTGACCCTAGTACTAGTAGTGGAGGTTCTTACTGTCTTAGTGAGACATGTTTTAAACAATGTGGGCTCTTACCCTAGTACTAGTAGTGGAGGTTCTTACTGTCCTTGTGAGACATGCTTTAATTTAACCAATGTGGGGTCTGGCCCTAGTACTAGTAGTGGAGGTTCTTACTGTCTTAGTGGGACATCCTTTAGACATTCATCATTTCCTTGAGGTTTTCCCCATTAAAAACATTGGTTTCAACAAGACCTTGTTAACATAGGAGTGGCATGACAGTATAAATACAGCCTCAACAATTTTTTATGTTTTAAATGCTGCACTTGTATTCAACTGGTGTACACACACATTACATCATTTTGCATGTTTTTTCTCTATTTTGGGAAGGGTGTACCGGGGGATTATATTTGTTGACTATACAGGGGAATTTCACTCGTGGGCATTTAGTCTTCCTCATTCCAATGCTCTTTGCCCAATCCTAGTAATGCCCAACACCAGGCTAGGTAGCGACAAGTATCAATCTTGAATTTATTGGTTTGACTTGTCTAGGGTTCGAACTTGGGGGTTCGAATTTCATGACCTACCAAAATGGGAATCTGGCGCTCAACTTAATCTGTCACCCTGTCTGATCACTCTTGCGTTCCAGATATCTCCAAATTTAGTCCAGTATCATACAAGGTAGAGTAACACCTCTCTAACCGACCACCTCCACAGATCGACCACTCCCCTCTATCAATCGCTTTATCTGGGTCCAAAATGATCGCCCATATAATACCGTTGTAATGATAAATAAACTCCCTAAACTGACCACCTACTTTAAAGTTGGTCCCATGGTCGGTTGATTTAGAGAGGTTTTACTGTATTCTGGAAAATACGAGTGTTAACATTGTGTGTTTAACGCTTGATGCGCGAAAAGGAAGAAGGGGCAGAGGTGGGAAAAAGAGGCGTTTATTGACACCTCTGGCAACATGGGGTACAGAGCAACAGTGGAAAACAAAGGAACAGTAAGGACAGAGGCAAGTAAGGTTCCTGAGGAGCAGAAACAAGGATAAATACAACAGGGGCTCATAAGGAGCAATGTCAGAGGTAAAAGAGTTCTGGTGAGGGGGGGGGCCGAGGAGCCCTCCACCAAAATGGAGGAGAGGGCTCGAGGCGCGCCCGAGGCGGGGGCGCGGGGCGCCCGAGGCGGGGGCCCGGAGTTGCAGGTCTGGGTGAGAAGAGGGTCCGGGGCCTACGTGGACGGGGAGCGGGCGGCCAAAAGAGGAAGGCCCGCTCCTGAGGCCTGAGGGGAGGATGTCTGGCGAGGGTCGAGCAGGGGGGCAGCGAACTCCTCAGGGCTGGGCGGGGTGGGGGTCGGGGTCGGGTCGGGCGGGTTGATGAAGGCGGTGTCGTGAGGGTCGGCGGCTGCGCTGTCTGGGGAGGGTCCCTCGTGAGGCTGGGCTGTGTCTGAGGTGTGAGGTGCGAGGTGATGATCCCCGGCTCCGTCTGGGCGGCGTTTCGATCGGTGGTCGCTGAGGGGTTGTCGGTGGAGGTCACGGGGCTGTCGGCAGTGGTGTGGGTGAGGCGCCGGGGAGGGCCCCCCCGGGCCGGCCGGGGGGGGGCCGGCGGATCAAAAATCCGCCGAGGCGGCCGGGGTCTGGCGCTCATGGGCTTGCTTGGCCTCGCTGTGCATGGTTAGTATGCGCCGCACGTTGGCGCAATAGGCGCACACGTGCCGGTGCCTGTCTCCCACCTCGCCGTGGGCCTCCCCGACGGGGGCCCGATCGCACGAGGCGGGCTCGCGGTTCCAGGCGGGGCAGGGGGCCCCGTGAGTGTGCCTATCGTAGGCGATGCGGGTGTCGACTTGGGGCCGGGGCAGGTGTGCGCCTCGGGCCCAATCCTCGCCTCGGGGAGCTGGTGTTGCCGGGGCGGCTTGGGTGAGGGCGGCGGGCGTGGTGAGGGAGTCCATCCTCAGCATGTTGAGGGCAACTGGGTCGTGCCATCCGTGGGGAAGCCTCCCGTCCGCTATCCAGGTGAATATGGCCTCGGAATAGCGGCGGACGGTAGGCCACGGATGCACCAGGATGTCCCTCATCACGGTGAGGTGGTGGTGGTGTAGGCGGGGAAGGCTGGATGGCTGGCGAGGGTGAGGAGGGCGAGGTTGTATTCGTCCCTGGTCGCCTCGCCCCTCCTCACCGGCTTCCGCTCGGGACCCCTCTCCACGAGGTCCGAGGGGAAGATGTAGTCCGAGGGGATGCCTTGGCGCCTGACGGTGCGGTGCGCCTCGGCGGAAGCGAGGATGTCGCGGACGGCGTCGGCCGCGGATGCTGGGGTGTGCTCCTCGGCGACGTCCTGGAGGTAGGCGGGGGGCGGAGCGGGCCCGCCTCGGGCGGCGAGGCGGTCGTACCGTTGGTAGTGGGGGTGGGCTGCCCCGGGCAGAGTCGCTTGAGGTGGCGGCGGGGGCCGGGCCCCGGCGGCGGCCCGCGCCCGAGGAGCTGGGGCGGGCGGCGTGGTGTATGCCGCCTGCAGTTGCTCCGGTGCTCCTCGGGCTCCCCCCGACTCGAGGGCGTCCATGCGCGTAGTCAGGTGCTGCAGGGCCTCGAGTATCAGGGCTGTCTCGGCGCCCGAGGGGCGGCCCGAGGTCGCCGAGGGGAAGGCCGGGGCCGGAAGTGTTGAGGTGTCTCCGGGCGAGCCCGAGGAGGGTCCCGGGGTGGCCAGGGCGGTCGCCCGGGAGCTCTTGCGGCCTCTTCCCTTTCCGTGTCCGGGCATGGTGGAGGAGCCTGAGGCGGGGCAGCGGTCCGAGGTGAAGCAGCGGTGGTGAAGAGCCAGACAGGAAAAAGGCAGAGCGTGGAGGAGGGCTGGAAGGCGAATGGCTAAGGGAGGCCGGCGGGCGGCCTTATAAGGGAGGCAGGAGGCGGTGGCGGGTGAGGTGCGAAAGCTGCGGGCCGGGGGAGGGGGAGGGCAGAGGGGTGAGAGGCGGACGTCGCGCGAGGTGCGAATGCTGCGCGACGACCGGGGAGGCGGGGGGAGGGTCTCTTCCTCTCCACGCATCAAGCGCAATGCTCGCATTACGACCAAGGATAAAGCAACTCGAAACCAACGGATTGTCCAAGTTTAATTGTGAAATGTATCCAGATGGGATGGCCGAATGAGGTGAGCCTGCCTCCCGTTTTGGTAAGTCATGGAATTCGAACCCTGTGTAAAATATTCAGAATTAATGCATTGGTGAGAGAATGGACACCATTGTGGTGGTGGGCAGATCACTGGTAACCATGGGGACCAGGAATGCTGGATCCCTTTTGGTAGAGCTAAGAATGCTTGATTCCCATTGAGGGAAAAGGGTGGGGTGATACTCTACACTGAATCCATGCATGTACCATATAAATAATAAACCAGAGGGCTTGACTCTCTCTCTACTTTCACACTTTATACTTTTCCTTTCTCTTTGTCTGTATTGATTTCACTATAGCCTGCCTACACAACCACAGATTCGAGCCATAGACTTTACATACTGGTGACGACAACAAGTGGTAAATCTATTAGTTGGAGGAGAGGATTCAACCTTACTTTATGGAGACCTAGTCTTTACACCTGGCTGAGTCAAACCAATTCCTTAAAAATTGTTACTTGTCGCTACCTAACCTGGTGCTTGGCATTACTAGGATAGGGCAAGGAGCAGTGATATGAGGAAGATCAATTATCTGCGATTGAAATTCCCTCCGCATGTACCCCCATAAAAGGAATAGATCTAAAATACTCCCCCTAACATTCCTGTGACACCACAGCGCAGTTTCGTAACCACTCGTAGTGGCGCTGCGGTACGTGTCTCCTCTGCGGCCCGTCCGGGCCGGATGCGGTGTTTCTGCGTGTGCGTGTGTACGTGTGCGTGTGTACGTGTGCGTGTGTACGTGTGCGTGTGCGTGTACGTCAACGATGTCCGAAAGTAATAGAAGGGTGTCTGCGTGGATAGGTGGAGGTGCGGAACACTTGAGGCGGGGAAGATACTCGCACAAACCTGTCACCGACAATGTCGTCTGCTCTCTGCAAATAGGCAGACGACAATGGCGAACACTTGCATGGAGCTCGCGCCCAATTCCCCTGGTCCCCTGGACACCGTATTGCCTCTATTATTAATAGATTAATAGTATTAACTCACCGCTACCACCCACTCTCCACCACCACCACCACCACCACCACCCCAACCGGATGCGGATGCCGAATCGGTCGAGCGCAGGCCTCCCGTGTGGGAGATGTGAGTTCGATTCCCGGTCGATTCAAACCAGTGATTTACAAAATTGGTACTTGTCACTTCCTCGCCTGGTGTTCAGCATCACTTGGATAGGCCAATGATTGGTTAGCTAAGAATCAGGATAATGTGACTGAGTGGGATATCAGGTCATGGTGCTTGCAGCCTAGTTTCCCCAGTGGGGCAGCACTGTAAAGTTGCTGTGAGTCTGCACTGTCACAAGTCGGTACCCGTCCTGATTTGACCTTAAATGTTGCCAGGATGTAAAAACTCCAACAACCCCACCCCCACCCCCACCCCACCAACACCCCACCCCACCCCCACCCCCACCCCCACCGCCAACCCCCACCTCCCACCCCTAGACAAGGTAGCAACAAATATCAAAGTTGTAAGTCTTTGGTTTCACTCAGCTGGGGATCGAACCCACGACCTCCCAAATGGATATTCGGCCATCCCATCTCAATGGTACAATGGTGGTGTGAACAGATTATTCTTTTTCACTAATCGTCCACTCGAGTGAGAATTGACTCAGTCGTCATATTCAATAGTTTTGTCATATTCTGGTCACGTGGTGATAATGTGGTATATAATAAAGGTTATGCGAATATTATTGTGAATGGAATAAAGCTTCCCAAATGACACTGCGTTAGGGAGGGGCGGGAGCGTGCTGTTGCCTAGGTGGTGTTGTAAACTGGACTGACCTCTTAGACAAGGAGCCGCATAGACAGGCTTGACTTGGAAATTGAATCATGATGCTGGTAGCCTAGTCTCTCAGTGGGGCAACACTAAAAAGTTGCCATGAGTGCGCACTGTCACAAGTCAGTACCCGTCCTGATATGATATAAGGTATGTTGCTAGGACGTAAAACAACAACAAACAAACAAACAAACAGCATAGACAGGTAGGCATGGATAGGGTGATGACATCAGGAAGCCTAGGTGGTGTAATGGTTAGTGTTGTAGTCTGCACTGACCTCTCAGGCAAGGAGACGCATAGACAGGTAGGCGTGGATAGGGTGATGACATCAGGGAGCCTAGGTGGTGTAATGGTTAGCGTTGTAGACTGCACTGACCTCTCAGGCAAGAGCCACATAGAAAGGTGGGCGTGGATAGGGTGATGACATCAGGGAGCCTAGGTGGTGTAATGGTTAGTGTTGTAGTCTGCACTGACCTCTCAGGCAAGGAGCCGCATAAACAGGTAGGCATGGGTAGGGTGGTGACATAAGGGAGCCTAGGTGGTGTAATGGTTAGCACACTGGCCCAGAATGCAAAGAGATGTGGCTTCGATTCCCGCTCTAGGCGCAATATTTCCTATTTTAATCATCACCATGATACTAGTTTTCCTCTGTCGCGAATGAATCGTAATTGAACTTTGTTTATTAATTTGATGAAGGAATCAAGCATTATTTACCACAGACGCACCAATTGTTCTTTTAATTGTGCGTTAGGAGTGACATAGGATTGCGGGGGGGGGGGGGGGGGCTGATTGGGGGCTGATTGAAAAGATGCGTTAATTAAAGCTCTCATTATTTAAACAAACAAAATCAGGCCTACTAGATTTTTAGTTTTTTTGGTAAGTGAATGTTATTCATATATATCTTTTGTCAGCGCCGTAGCGCTGGTCTTCCTAACGTAGGTGTTCCAGGTATATAGATATTTACACCATTTTTTTAAACTTGGTTTATATAGTAAATTGAAGTAATTATAGTTGACTGTGGGACTTGCTTTATGAGACTAGACTGATGTTCAGTGGGTAGATTGTCAGTTTCACATACGGGAGGTTGTGGGATCGATTCAGTAAGGAATTACTCAAGATGGAAGTGTAGATACAAGAAGAGTTTATTTACTTAATGGGTGGGCAGACATATCCGAGCCCGGCTTAAGAAGTAACGCGAGTCTTAAAGTAGAAGTAGAAGGGTGGGTGGGCGGAAGAAACTGGAGGTGTGGTCGCTGTGTCGGCTCACTGAGAAGTGCCGATGGGCAGTGGCGCGTCACGTTATAAGGGGGGAAGCGATGCAGGGTGTGAAAACGCTGGTGTCCATGAGTGGTTCAAGCAAGGCGGTGGGAACTTGTCCCCTTCTAATCGAATGTAATGCGAGCATTGCAACCAATCAACGGTCGCATCAAACCAGAGACTTATAAAATATACACTTGTCGCTATCTAACCGGTACTTGGTGATACTAGGACCCGACAACCAACAGTTGTGTCAGGATAACCTGAGTACGATATGGAGGGTGCGGGTCATGATGTTTGTGGCATGGTATTCTAGTGGGGCAGCACTATAAAGGTACCAGCACTGTGCACTGAAACAAGTAGGCGCACACCTTGATGTTAGCTTCTTGTTGCTAGGATGTAAAACACACAAAAAAGCTTGTTTATGGGGTGCGAATTTGGAATTATTCTAAGGAATACGGTAATTATATATAGGTTATGTTTGTTTGAACCTGGGGCTCTTTTCAACGTGTTTACACATGAATTATTTGGAGAACTTAAAATAGTTGCCTCGTTACGCTGTGATGGGATGGGTGCAGTCATGGTTTCGATATGAAATAAACAGTAATAGACCAAACAAACTGTTAAAACAAGCGAAATGAACTAGTAGGCAAGACAAATGAACTAGTGGACAAGGCAAATGAACTAGTAGGCAAGACAAATCAACTAGTGGCCAAGCCAAATGAACTAGTAGGCAAGACAAATCAACTAGTGGACAAGGCAAATGAACTAGTAGGCAAGACAAATGAACTAGTGGCCAAGCCAAATGAACTAGTAGCAAGACAAATGAACTAGTAGACAAGACAAATGAACTAGTAGGCAAGACAAATGAACTACTGGACAAGGAAAATAAACTAGTGGACAAGGCAAATGAACTAGTAGGAAAGACAAATGAACTAGTGGACAAGGCAAGTGAACTAGTAGGAAAGACAAATGAACTAGTGGACAAGGCAAATGAACTAGTAGGCAAGGAAAATAGACTAGCGGACAATGCAAATGAACTAGTAGGCAAGGAAAATAAACTAGTGGACAAGGCAAATGAACTAGTAGGAAAGACAAATGAACTAGTGGACAAGGCAACTGAACTAGTAGGAAAGACAAATGAACTAGTGGACAAGGCAAATGAACTAGTAGGCAAGACAAATAAACTAGTAGACACGGCAAAGGAACTAGTAGGCAAGACAAATAAACTAGTGGACAAGGCTAATAAACTAGTAGGCAAGGAAAATAAACTAGTAGGCAAGGAAAATAAACTAGTAGACAAGGCAAATATACTACTTTACAAGGCAAATAAACCTTCGTTGGTAACCTTTTTAGGTCCGTCCTGATATGACCTTAGATGTTGCCATGACGTAAAACTCCAACAACCAATCAACCTTCATAGGTGATCATTGAACTTTGTCTCTGCCTATCAATGATTACACCATATTTGTTTATACATTTGTTGATTAATCAGGGGAATATTCAATCACGGGCAATTGGTCTTCCTCATTCCACTGCTCTTTGCACTATCCTAGTAATGCTGAATGCCAGGCTAGGTAGCGACAAGTATATATATATATCTTAAAGTCATACTTTGACTCAGTATGCATTCAAATCCCATGACCTACCAAAACGGGAGGTGGGCGCTCAATTAATTCAATCAGCCAATCAGGTCTGGACTTCAGCAGCGACCTTCATGGATGACCTTTATATGTGACCTTTATTTGTGACCTTTATTGGGACCTATGTCACTTTCATCATCATCAATCCCTTAACCGTGAGGGTCATTGTGGCATTTCAGGTGACTTTGCGACCAGTTTTATCCAGTTTCCTCTGTTTTCCGCCGCCCTCTGCGACCCACCAAACTCCAAACCTGTCCATTCCCTGATGTTGGCGTGCCACCTCTTCCTTTATCTGCCTTGTTTTCTTCCGCTGTTCACTGTGCCTTGTGAGATGTTTTTGGCCAGACCTGATGAACAGGAAATATGGCCATACCACTGCGGTTTGCGTCTTTTTACGATTATCAGATCTTTGATGTCCAAACATCCGTAAGCCGAACTCTCCCTAGAAACCTCGCTTTGATTTCTGCGTAAGCGTGTTCTAAATATATTTGGGCACATCATTTCTGGCCCTTAGCATTTATAGGTGTATTAATCCTGTTTGAGTGACAAATGAATTATTCAAACATTGACTTCTCTTCTGTGTGATCAGGTACCAGTGTAAACACCACACCTTTAAATGAGTCAGAGGGAAAGTGTTGGATGATATTCAGGAAAGTCCCAACCGGGAAGTAGATTAACCCAGATAAACAGGGATAGGTTGATTGCACCAGGGAGGCTAGATAGTCTAATACAGTACAACCCCGTTAAACCAAGCTTGGTTAAACCAAACGATCGGTTAATCCAAACTTTTTCGGCGGCCCGGCAAAATACTACCATTTATCATATAAAAAAGTTGGTTAAACCAAAGTCGGTTGATCCAAAGTATCAGTTAATCCAAACAAAATTGTCGGTGCCAGGCCACTTCCGGTACAGTTAAACCAAACTTTCATGTGGTTTTAAGGTGATCTGAGACGTTTTATATGATAAATGGTAGTATTTTGCCAGGTTGCCGAAAAAGTTTGGATTAACCGATCGTTCGATTTAACCGAGGTTGGTTTAATGGGGTTAAACTGTATATACATAAAAAACAATAATCATAGTGTCCACATACATTATATATTCATAATGCACCCCCGTTTTTGCCAAAACCAAGTCAAAGTCAAAGCTCAGTCAAACCAATGATCGGTTAATCCAAACAAATTTCTATGGTCAATTCAAGTTTGGTTTAACGGGGTTATACTGTAATTAGGATTCTATCCTGCAAATGGAATGGCAGGGGTGTGGGTTCAAGTCCCACTTTAGATGCAATGTTCCTCACTTGCACCCCCCCCCCCTCCGACCATATGATTGCACCGTAGTATGTGAATGATTAATTGACTGACAACAACAGTGAAAACAGCTGACTTAGCAGGCTGATGGTGCTTGTCTGTTAAAAGCAAACACTTATCTGGTTAATTAATCTCTGACCAGCATCAGCAGCACTTAGTTGCTGAATTATCCCACATGAGTACCCCACTATACTAAACTCGTCCCGTGTAGGCAGCTGTCCGCCTTGTTGGGCTTACACCGTGTTCACTGTGACTGATGACTTTGATTAGTGCACTGCTTCTTATAGTTATAGGTTTGATAATGCACGCAGGTCGTCATTGACTTTGCCCTTGACCTCGTTCTTTGACTCCGACTGAGAGCCTACTGACTGACGCCTGTGCTACCCAAAGCAGCTGAGGCAACAATCTGAGCGCACAGTCTGCTGACTCTGTCTGTCTGTGTCTCTGTATCTGTCTCTGTCTCTCTGTCTGTATCTGTCGCTGTCTCTCTGTGTATCTGTCTTTCTCTTTGTCTCGCCGTCTCTGTCTGTCTGCCTGCCTGCTTGTCTCATTTTCTCTGTCTCTTTGTCTCTCTGTTTCTAACTGTTTCGCTGTCTTTCTGTGTCTCTCTGTCGTTATGTATCTCTGTCTGTCTATGTCTGTCTCTCTGTCTATATATGTGTTTGTCTCGGTCTGTCTCTGTGACTTGTCTCTCTCTGTCTTGTTTCTCTTTCTATATATGTATCTGTCTCTCTCTGTCTCTCTCTGTCTCTCTCTGTCTCTCTCTCTCTCTCTCTCTGTCTGTGGCTGTGTGTCTGTGTGTCTTGTCTCACGCTGGCTTGTCTCTCTGTCTATATCTCTCTGTCTCTCTCTGTCTTGCCTGTCTGTCTGTATCTGTCTGTCTCTCTCTGTCTATATCTCTCTCTGTCTCGTCTCTCTGTCTATATCTGTATTTGTCTATCTCTCTGTGTCTATGTCTCTCTCTGTCTTGTCTCTCTGTGGCTATATATATATATATATATGTGTGTGTCTCTGTCTCTCTTTGTCTCTGTCTCTCTTTGTCTCTATCTCTGTTTCCTAATCTATCTATTTGATTCTTGTTTTGACCACTCGGTGGAAATGGGGATTAGTGAGAAATGCTGGATGTGTTACGAAAGTATTGTTGCCTGAAGCAATGACCCTGACCAATCAGATTGGGCGCCATAGAATTAGCGGCGGCGAGTCTTCTCACTAACTCCCGCCACCAGGGCAAAATCTACTTGACCTAATTCCATTGAAATCGATGGTGTAGATGACCTATAAAATTGATACTTCGAAACCTGGTCGAGTCAAACCAATGACTTAAGATTTATATATGTTGCTTCCTAGCCTGGCGCTCAGCGTTATTACGATAGGGCAAGGACTGGTTGGCTCAGTGTCAGGATAATGTAACCAAGTGTGAAATGAGGTCATGGTGCCAGCAGCCTGGTCTTCCAGTGGTACAGCACTATAAAGTCGATGCGAGGGTGCACTGTCACAAGTCAGTACCCGTCCTGGTCCTGATATGACGTTAAATGTTGCCAAGATGTAAAATCACAACAAACAAGCATGATAACGCCACATAGCAACACCAAATAGCAATGCCATATAACATCACATAGCAACATCATATAGCAACATCACATAGCAACACCACACAACGCCATACAACCATGCCATGCAACAACACCACACAACAATGCCACACAACAATGCCACACAACAACACCACACAACAAAGTCACGCAACAATGCCACATAGCAACACCACATTGCAACACCACATAGGAACACCACATAGCAACGCCACATAGCAACGCCACATGACAACACCACATAACAACGCCACATAGCAACGCCACATATCAACATGAGATAGCAACGTCACATAGCAACATGAGATAGCAACACCATATAGCAATGCCACATGACAACTCCACATAACAGCGCCACATAGCAACACCACGTTGTGAGATGAGGAGACGCATTGTGGAAGTAGTGTTAAAGATGAATAGCCTGATTTTAAAAACAAAAGCATTTAATTAGATTGCAATCTACATATCTGACTTAGATGCTGCTGCGCTTGTTAAGCATTTGTCTCTTCATAAAGGTTAATATTAAGTCAATTTAGCATATTAATTCAATTAAACATAGCCTCCCCCTTGTGGGTTATTCCTCATGTGTGTGTGGGTGGGTGGGTGGGTGGGTGGGTGGGTGTGCCCGTGTGTGTATGTGCGTGTGGCCTAGATAATTGATCAAGGGTCTGAATGCGTGAATAAAAAATAAATTAAAAACGCCCATATTTTTCACCGAGCAACTAAGTGGACATTTAAATAGTAATGTATCAGGGCGTTGCTGAAATCGGTAGTACATATGCCTGGTACATATATATTATATGTGTGTGTAGTAGTCTGCACAGACCTCTCAGGCAAGGAGCCACATAGACAGGGAGGTATGGATAGAGTGATTGCATCAGAGAGCCTAGGTAGTGTAATGGTTACCACACTAACCCCGGAATAGCTTGAAATGTGGGTTCGAATCCTGCTCTATACGTAATATTTCCCTTTTTCATCACCGCCATGACACTGGTTGCCATGACACGCTACATGCTGCATGGTTGTTGAACCTACCCTGTGTTTGTATTCATATCAAAGTGCATTGCGTGTATGTATGTAATTGCAAGCATTAAATGACTTACGGATATAAACGATTTAAAAGACTTATGATTCCAGGTGGACGAGTGTAGTAGTCTGTACTGACATCTCAGGCAAGGAGCCACATAGACAGGTAGGCGAGGGTAGTGTGGTGACATCGTGGAACCTAGGTGGTGTAATGGTTAGTGTAGTAGTCTGCACTGACCTCTCAGGCAAGGAGCCACATAGACAGGTAGGCGAGGGTAGTGTGGTGACATCGTGGAACCTAGGTGGTGTAATGGTTAGTGTAGTAGTCTGCACTGACCTCTCAGGCAAGGAGCCACATAGACAGGTAGGCGAGGGTAGTGTGGTGACATCGTGGAACCTAGGTGGTGTAATGGTTAGTGTAGTAGTCTGCACTGACCTCTCAGGCAAGCAGCAACATAGATACATAGGCATGGATAGGGTGATTGCACTAGGGATCCTAGGTGGTGGATTGGCTAGCACTATAAAGTCGCCAAGAGTGCGAACTGTCAAAAGTTGGTACCGTCCTGATATGACTTTGAATGCTCTCATGTCACCACATACTCACATCACCACACACTCACATCACCACACACTCACATCACCAGACACTCATATCACCATACACTCACATCACCACCCACTCATGTTGCCATGCTCTTGTCACCACACACTCATGTCACCATGCACTCATGTCACCACATACTCATGTCACCACACACCCATGTCACAATAGTCATGTCACCAAACACTCATGTCACCACACACTTGTTTCACCACATACTCATGTCACAACATTAATGTTACCACACTTGTCATCACACATTCACGTCACCACACATGCATGTCACCACACATGCATGTCACCACATACTCATGTCACAACATCATGTCACCACACATATCACCACACATTCATGTCACCACACTCATGTCACCACACACTCATGTCACAATATAGGCATGTCACCACACACTTATGTCACCTCACACTCATATCACCTCACCCTCGTGACACAAACACTAATGTCACCACACACTCATGTCTTTGAGCCTGGTGTTGAAGCGTGCAGACCCAGTTCTAGTTCCGCAGCCTCGTTCTGACCTCTGACCTCTGACACGCACCGGATGCTGCGCACGTCTGACCCGGAAGGCGCGTTCTGTGCTGACTGGTTCTGCGCGGACCCCGTGACCAGGCGGGCGTCGAACGCTGCCACCAGGGGCGTATTCGATTAATCAACTCGGGTTACCCGAGCCACTTTTTGGCGCCTGGGCGCATCCTACAGACTCGGGTTGAATAAACGAATACGCTTCTCCAAGGGTGGGAAAAAGGGTGGCTTAATCCAAAACTCTTTTTTTTAAATAACCGATATAACTCATCGCTCCAAGCCAACTCCGCCCAAGACGTGGGTTACTGGGGTCGGGACTTTTTGCACACGGCACGTGTATTTGTCAACTCCACTCGTGGTGTTCGATTTGAAATTCTAGCAACTCGAGTGACCCGAGTCGCCCGGTTAATCGAATACGGCCCAGAAGAAGGCCCGCGTCTGGGCTGAGTGTCGTCTGCTGACCCGCGTCCTGTGTAAACAGCGCGTCTGTGTTAGTATTTGTTGTATTTTACAGCATTTGGTTATATTACGTAGGTGTACACTGGGCCGACTCCACATCAAGTAGGGTTGGTTATACTGCCGGATATAGCCCGTGCATCGGTCTAGTTGGCTGATGTATACATAGTCCAAGCAGATGTAGATTTAACAAGCGCATTGGTAAAGATTTTTGTGAAAAAGAAAAGATTGTCGTAAATATCTGTATTCTGAAGAATACAGTCAGACCTCTCTAAATCGACCGACCATGGGACCGACTTTAAATGGTCTATTTAGGGAGGTGATCGGTTTGGGGAGTTTTTTAAATCGTTACAATGGTATTGTATGTGCGATTGTTTGGGACTCAAATAAAGCGATCTGTATATGGGAGTGGTCGATCTGTGGAGGTGGTCGGTTAGAGAGGTTTTGCTGTACTATATTGTTCAGTGATGAGGTACTAGACTTCTCACTATATGGACTGGCAGTTGTTTACACAAATCATTTCAATATGATGAATATGCCAGTGAACGATGAAGCACTGATCGATGGAGAATGACGTACAGCGATACGCAATGACACATTGTAACTGACGATGATATTGTATAAATCGAGAATGACGTACAGCGATACGCAATGACACATTGTAACTGACGATGATATTGTATAAATCGAGAATGATGTACAGCGATACGCAATGACACATTGTAACTGACGATGATATTGTATAAATCGAGAATGATGTACAGCGATACGCAATTACACATTTTAACGCATGATAATATTGTATAAATGAGGAATGATGTATAGCGATACGCAATGACACATTTTAACTCACGATAATATTGTATAAATCAAGAATGACGTACAGCGATACACAATTACACAGATAATATTGTATAAATCAGGAATGACGTACACAATACGCAACCCCACCAGTTAAGCTGGAAAGTACCCAACTAGAGTAGTTCCAGAATTTGCCAATATATATCGCTAGCTTAACTGGTGAAGTGTAACACACGTGAAGAGAGTGGCGGTGAAATTCCAGAAGAAAAATACAATATAGTTTCCTTTTTTTTAAATATACATATTACAAGGATAAGAGATTGGTGCCTGTTGTGATATGACTATCTGAATATAATCAAGCATTTCAATATGAGTAAGCAATACTTAGGACCGATCCCCAAGCCGTATTTGATTAACACGACTTGGGTCACCCGAGTTGCTAGAATTGCAAATCGAACACCATGACTGGACTAGTAAAATACACGTGTCGTGTGCAAAATGACCCAACCCCAGTAACCCACATGTTGGCTGGGGTGGATTAAGCAGAGTAGCACTTAGGAACACATACACTGGTC
Source organism: Branchipolynoe longqiensis (assembly GCA_030323885.1). NCBI lineage: Eukaryota > Metazoa > Annelida > Polychaeta > Phyllodocida > Polynoidae > Branchipolynoe > Branchipolynoe longqiensis. The sequence continues at coordinate 6,281,516 of CM059194.1, read as the reverse complement.
CCGGTGATGTCATCTGACCATATATATGGAAGATTTGTAGGGAGGGACCAGTGTAGTCGTTCCTCGATTTGGCGTGCGCTTCTCTGCGGCGAGGCATCGTCAAGGCGTTAAGCCCATAGGCAATTATTAACCAATCACTGTCGTCCACCCTGTGTGCTGCTTAGCGAAGTTCAACGAGCTATTTCCGTTACCATTTACTGGATTTGGGTTATTCAACATGATTATACAAATGGTGGCACCCATATAGGACTATTTCCGTTTCTGTTTCCTGGATTTTAGTGATTTCATTTTCCACCTAGTATGAGTACGAGTATTGTTTATGTATATATCTACACGTGTTAGTCATTAGCCTCCCCCTTTGGGGGGGGGGGCGGTATTATTTTTCCAAGCATTCTTTACGGAGATATAACCAGTGAAATCCTAGGCAGTCGGGGAAAGTACCCGACTTGAGTGGTTCCAGATTCTGCCTACAGATGTCAGCAGCTTAACTGGCGGGGTTAGATTTAGACGTTCGGTGGCGGCGTGTAGACGGGTGCGGTGCAGGGGCCATATGTATGAGCCAATTTTTAACCGGACCGGGGTTAAAGGAGGGTGCCGGGTTAGCTAACCCTGGGGTTTCAAATGTGTCAGGGGGGATGTATGTGACCAAAGCGCATGCGGGTTAGCTAACGTTTCAGTTATTTATAGATTTGGGAAACCCCTCTGCATTTGTAGGCATATATTAGGCTCAAATCTCTTCAATGCGACCATATTTAACAGAATTACATACGCAATAAGTGAAATTGTATCAATTTAACCCTAAATTCGAAGTGTTATTAAGGCTACCGCCGCATTGGCGGCGATATTAACATTTATATTTTCGAATCGACGAATGTAATTGTAAAGTAAACAAATCGCCGCAGCCGCTGCATCGACGTCGCTATCCATACTGGCAGCGGCGGTGGTTTGTTTACTGTACGTTCGTCGATTCAAAAATATAACTATTAATATCGCCGCCAATGCGGCGGTAGCCTTAATAATGCTTAGAATTTATGGTTAATTTGAATCAATTTCACTTATTGCGTATCTAATTCTGTTAAATATGGTCGCATTCAATAGATTTGGTCATAATCGGTGCCTAACCCCACCTTTAATCTTCCTTTCGGTTGGGGTTAGTGCAGGCGACTTTAACCTCGCCGAGGTAGTTTAACCCCGACACATACATACACACTTTTCGCCTCTAACCCGGGAAATCCGCACGACCCAGGGTTATGACCGCTAACCCAGGCTCATACATATGGGCCCTGGTGCTGTTAGGTGTTGGTAGTAGGTTTGTAATGGGTCAGTGTTACACATGAAAAGGTCACAAAGGTCTACTCCTAAAGCCGCCGTTCCATTAGTGCATATTCACATATGAATTATGATATAGCCTCGTTCACACACAGGCCTTAAGTCGCCTCAACTAGTTTGCCTCATCTAATCCACCTTGTGAAGTGGTCTACATGAGACAAACTAGTTGAGTCGACTCAGCCCTAATTCGCCTCAGTGGAGCGTTCACACATGCGATCTGAGTCGACTTAGATGAAGCGAACTAGTTGAGGGGACTTAAGGCCCGTGTGAGAACCGGCCTTTTATAGATGCGCTGAGTGTTTAAGTTTACATCATAGACTCCCTGCACGTGCGCACTGCCTGGTTAGCAAAAGAAACCAGTAAACATAGCTGACAGTGTTAGGAGTGGGCTATGGTTTGGGTTCTGGTCGGTTGGTTGTTGGAGTTTTACGTCCTGGCAACATCTATGGTCATATCCGGATGGGTACCGACTTGTGAAAGTGTGCATTCATGGTGACTTTATAGTGATGCTCCACTGGGAATTCAGGCCACTGGCACTATGGCCCGATATCCCACTCAGTCACATTATCCTGACATTGAGCTAACCAGTCCTTGCTCTATCCTAATAATGCCGAGCGCCTGGCTAGGAAGCGACAAGTATCAACTTTTTTTAAGTCATTGGTTTGACTCGACCAGGGTTCTGATGGTCATGGTGCCGGCGGCCTGATTTCCCCAGTGGGGCAGCACTATAAAGTTGCCATGAGTGCTCACTGTCACAAGTCGGTACCGGTCCTGATATGACCTTAGATGTTGCTAGGAGGTAAAAGAACAACACACAAACCAACAAAGCTAAGCAACGCTATAGAAAAAGGACCATTGGAATGAGCTATGGATAGATAAAAGATTCACCCTGTACTTGTAGTACACGGGTGAATGACAAAATAGTGTAAATACGGGCGAAAATAGCTTTAGTATGGAACAGGAAGTAGAATGCCTGCCTCCAGTATGAAATGGGTACTTATCGGTACAGAGTTCGTGAAATCGGAGAGAATGCAAAAAGACAAGATGGTGGCCATAGAACGCCATCGATTTCACTTTTAAATCTTATTAAACTAGATGTTTTATTATATTTTTCAACTCAAAGGTAGCAGGGAAATGTGAAGACATATATATACAAAGAATAAATGTTCCTTCTTAGATTGTGGATTTAAGCTCTCATTTCATTTCCCCGCTTTTTCAACAGCTTTTATATAGGGCTGGTATTCACCCATGTACTGCGAGTACAGTGTGAATCCTTTATCTAGGTTATGGACATAATAATCACATGAATTCGCAATCCAATAATAATATGCTTATATATTGTTAAAATATTTATCGATTCAGAACTCTCTACCTTTAGAGTGAACAATTGATTAAATCATGTAGATTAATTAACTTTAAAAAATTGACTTGAAAGAATCCAGTGGCTGCCATCTTGGTTTTTCTCCCTTTTCCTCAATTCTATGCCAATGTAGATAAATACCGCATGCTGGAACAAGGGCAATGATTTGTTGTTTGTTTGTACATTTGCACGTAGGTTTTACGTTTTGCTCCCCCCCCCTCCCCTCCCCACTGCCGCCATTTTCTTGTTAGCTCTGATGCGTCAGCTGCTACGCCTCACTGGGCTGCTGTTTAGTCTCGGGTCACTGGTCACGGGTCATTGAACCTAGCGTAATAGAATCTCCACAGCGCACCAGACGCTTTTGAAAAAGAACCCTCGTCCTCTCTCTCTCTCTCTCTCTCTCTCTCTCTCTCTCTCTCTCTCTCTCTCTCTCTCTCTCTCCCACTCGCCCACGATTTTCTGGAAATATGTTTGTTTGTTGTTGTTTTATGTCCTAGCAACATCTGAGGTCATATCAGGACGGGTACCGACTTGTGACAGTGCACACTCATGGCGACTTTATAGTGCTGTCCCACTGGGAAACCAGGCCGCCGGCACCATGACCTGGTATCCCACTCAGTCACATTATCCTGACACTGAGCACACCAGTCCTTGCCCTACCCTAGCAACAAGTATAATTTTTTTATGTCATTGGTTTGACTCGACCAGGGTTCGAACCCACGATCTACCAGCATCTGGAAATATGAACGTATATACTAAAATTGGACTACAGAGAACCAGTGGTGCTCCAACGACTTGTCGTTTTTGTTGTAAAGGAACCCCCCCCCCCCCCGCCCCGCTTCTACAACCGCCCCCTCTGAAGATTACTCTTCATCCCCAAAACGGACCGATTTATCGGGGCTGGTTTCTAATGCTGCAGTCCTGGAGTTTTACATCCTGGCAACAAACTGCCTATGTCCTAGATTCACCCGGTACTTGTAGTACACGGGTGAACGACAACGTACTGTAAATAGAGGCGAAAATAGCTTTAGTATGGAACATGAAGTAGAAACTGTGGTTCCATGATCAAATGGCTACATATATTGGCACAGATTTGGTGAAATGGGAGAGAATGCAAAAAGCCAAGATGGTGGCCAGAGAACGCCATCGATTTCAATTTTAAATCGTATTAAACTAGCTATTTTATTATATGTTTCAACTCAAAGGTAGCGGGTAAATATGAAGACATCTACAAAGAATGAATGTTGCTTCTTAGATTGTGAAATTAGGCTCTCATTTCATTAACCCGCTTTTTCGACCGTTTTTATATAGGGTTGGTATTCACCCGTGTACTGCGAGCGCGAGTACCGGGTGAATCCTTTATCTACCTATGTCCTAGCCCAAACTGAAAATGTGTCCACTAAGCAGGATCGATAGGATGACCCACACCTTCACAGGTGGACACTTTACCGCTTGAGCTACGTCCCACTCGCCCTCACTGACGGTGGCTTCATAGTGCTAGCCCGTTAGGGTGCCGTGCAGCTAGGCACAATGACCACATTATCCTGACCGGCTGTCTGATCCAACTGTCCTGTTCAACATGGCTTCTTTCCTTTTATTGCTTTTGTTTTGCCTGGAGAGAACTCAGCTATAAATTTCTTATTTTTGTTCCACTTTACCATGTTAAGCTATTGTCATGTGTGTGGGTATGCATGTACTGTACGTATTTATGTATGCATGTATATATGCATGTGTCTGAATGTATATTCATATGTATATATGCATGTATGCATCTATGGGCTCAGTGGAGACATTTTCCGTTCGGGCTAATTTCCGTTCCAACCAGTGGTCCACAGCTGGTTCATCAAAGGCTATGGTATGTACTGTCCTGTCTGTGGGAAAGTGAATATAAAAGGCCCCTTGCTGCTTATTGGAAAGAGTAGCCTATGTGATGGCAGCGGGTTTCATCCAAAGAAATATGTCAGAATGACCATATGTAAAACGTCTAATAGCCGATGATAAAAATAATGTGCTCTAGAGGTGTCGTTAAATAAAACAAACTTTCCTATGCATCTATGCATGTATGTGTGTAAATGTATATATATGTGTGAGAGTGTCTGTGTCTGACTTTATTGTCCAACCAAAGTAAATGTTCATTTACAACCAACAGAAAGGGATCGCCGAATTGTTATGTAACACACAACCAGCTGTTAATGGGGCTTGCCTCCCTTTACGCGCTCAGGCACACCTCCTCTGTGATCACGTGACCATGCGTTATGTAACCTTTCTTTGACTGGCCGACTAACCGCAACAGTGGCGTTCTGTTGACCTACTTACGTAAGGCGATAAAAGTGAACCCGGGCCCCCGTATAGAGGGCGCCCTTAAAGGTCAACGAACACGATCGGGACAAAGCCGCGCTGTGACCGGTGGCGCATTTAGGTCAGCCGTTAGGCCAGAACTTTGGGTTTAAAAGGCATATACTATAGGATGCACAGTCACAAGTGTTGGGTTTGGATCAGACGTTAGGTTGTCAGAACCTTGCATTTAAAAAGGCCTATAGGATGCATAGTCACAAGTGTTGGGTTTGGATCAGCCAAAAGGTTGTCAGAACCTTGCATTTAAAAAGGCCTCTAGGATGCACAGTCACAAGTGTTGGGTTTGGATCAGACATTAGGTTGTCAGAACTTTGCGTTTAAAAGGCCTCTAGGATGCACAGTCACAAGTGTTGGGTTTGGATCAGACATTAGGTTGTCAGAACCTTGCGTTTAAAAGGCCTCTAGGATGCACAGTCACAAGTGTTGGGTTTGGATCAGACGTTAGGTTGTCAGAACTTTGCGTTTAAAAGGCCTCTAGGATGCACAGTCACAAGTGTTGGGTATGGATCAGATGTTAGATTGACAGAACTTTCGATTTGAAATGTCCCCCCCCCCCCCCATCCAAGATGCACAGTCACAAGTGTCGGTTTGGGTGAGATTATTTAGAACATCAGATTTAAAGGGTATGATGCAATACCACCGCCAATGTCGGGGTTGAATAACACTTTAGATTGTCAGCAATCTGGGCCCATATGTATGAGCCAATTTTTAACCGGACCAGGGTTAAAGGAGGGTGCCGGGTTAGCTAACCGCAGAGTTCCAAATGTGTCACGGGGGATGTATGTGACCAAAACGCGCCCGAGTTAGCTAACGTTTCAGTTATTTATAGATTTGGGAAATCCCTCTGCATGTACAATATTAGGCTCAAATATATTAAATGCTATCATATTTAACAGAATTACATACACAATAAGTGAAATTTTATCAATTTAACCCTAAATTCGAACCCTCCTTAAGGCTACCGCCGCATTGGCGGCGATATTAATAGTTATATTTTCGAATCGACGAAGGTAAAGTAAACAAATCGCCGCCGCCGCCGTATCGACGTCGCTCTCCATACTGGCGGAGGAGGCGGTTTGTTGACTGTCCCTTCGTCGATTCGAAAATATTAATATTAATATCACCGCCAATGCGGCGGTAGCCTTAAGGAGGGTTCGAATTTAGGGTTAAATTGATAAAATTTCACTTATTGCGTATGTAATTCTGTTAAATATGATCGCATTGAATAGATTTGGCCATAATCGGTGCCTAACCCCACCTTTAACCCTCCTTTCGCATGGGGTTAGTGCAGGCGACTTTAACCTCGCCGAGTTAGTTTAACCCGGACACATACATACGCAGTTTTCGCCGCTAACCCGGGAAATCCGCACAACACAGGGTTACGACCGCTAACCCGGACACATACATATAGGCCCTGGGATTGTTTGTTAACATCTAAGGTCACATCAGGACCTACTTTTGTCACAAAACATGGCGGAAAATAAGACCAGATTGTCAGGTTTAAAGGTTCGCTAGCACCACCAAACCAACAGCACGTTCCAAAGTGTCACTGTCAAATGACGCTAGCTAGTGTCAGCTTTAAAGATTCACTAACACGATCAAGACAATGCTACAAAGAGGTTGGGGTTGGGGTGGCTGTGGGCCGTGTGGGGGTGAGTCGAGGTGTGAGGGGACTGAGGGGGCGGGGGGCTTTGCAAGCAAGCAGGACTGGGTAAAACAATCACAAAATAAAACAATCATGCTCTAAAACCAAGTGTCAGTGTGAGGCCAAGACAAAGACTGCTGATATAATTGTTCTTCTCCTCAGTCCTGCCCTTCATCTCCTCCTGTTTCCCTTCTGTCTCCTCACTCCCCCCTCTTCTTCTCTGACTGCATTGAGCTCTTCTTCCCCTGCTCATCCTTCTAATCCTCCTTTACGTCTCCATTTTTCATCGCCATCTCTCCTTCTTCTGTTTCTTCCTGTTCCTTTTCCTGTTCTTTTTCCTTTTCATTTCCTCTTCTTCCCCCCTTCTTTTTCCTCTTCTTTTTCATTTTCATTTCCTCTTCTTTCCCCCTTCTTTTCCTTCCTCTTTCCCCCTTCTTTTCCTCTTCTTTTTCCTCTTCGTTCTCCCCTTCTTTTTCCTCTTCTTTTCCCTCTTCTTTTTCCTCTTCTTTTTCCTCTTTTCTTCTCCCATTTGCTTCCTCTTTCTCTTTCTCCTCTTCCTCTTCTTCCTCTTTTCTCTCTCCTCTGTTTCCCCTTCTGTTTCCTCTTCTTTTTCCTCTTTCCCCCTTCTTTTTCCTCTTCTTTTTCCTCCTCTTTTTCCTCTATTCCCCCTCTTCTTTCCCCTCTTCTTTCCCCTCTTCTCTTTCCTCTTCTTTTTCCTCTTCATTTTCTTCTCCCCTTTTCTTCCCTCTTCCTCTTTTCTCCTCTTCCTCTTCTTCCTCTTTTCTCTCTCTCTTTTTCCTCTTCTCCATCTTCTTTTTTCTCCCCTTTTCCTCTTCCCTTTCCTTTTCTTCTCCCTCTTCTTCTGTCCATATGTAATGTGCACAATAAATGAGCATACTGATAGATCGTCCGATGTGTTTCATTAACCTTTGACCCTAATCGGCAAATTATGCTTAGAATTAACAACGGTGTTTCTTTTATTTCGCGAAAATTAGAATTAATTTCTCATGGAGAGACTTCCATAGCTAACCACACCACGACCTGGGAGTGATGGATGGATGTTGGAGTTTTCCGTCCTGGCAACGTCTAAGGTTATATCAGGACAGGTACCGACTTGTGACAATGCGCACACATGACAACTTTATAGTGCTGCTCCATTGGGAGACCAAACCACCAGCACCATGACCCGATATCCCACTCAGTCACATTATCCTGACACTGAGCTAACCAGTCATTGCCCTATCCTAATAATGCCGATTGCCTAGAAATTCGCCATGAGTGCACACTGCCACAAGTTAGTACCCATCCTGATATGACCCTAGATGTTGCCAGGACATAAAACTCCAACAACCAACCAAACTCAAACGTGCGAATATCACTTGTAATAGCCCTGTCACATTATGACGTTTCTCGTCAATGCACGTCGACATATGTGATTTTTTGGCGCAACGTCGAGATAAGTCAGGAAGCGGTACGCGCGCATTAGGCGCGTATTGGTATTCGTTGATGAATGGCGATGGTCGGCGAGGCACGTCAGGGTATTGGCGAAGTTTTGTGCTTGCACAAAACTTTTGACGTGCGACAACGCATGGGTGCTAACATTATGGTGACGTTAGGGGCGCGTCAAGATACGTTAAACGCACTGGAATAACGTTATGCGAATGCTAGGCACATGCCGTGCATGCGTGAGGCTCGTTGCACCAAACTGTTGCTCTTTTGTTTGTTGTTTGTTTACCTCCTAGCAACATCTTAGGTCATATCAGGACGGCATGCCAAACTTTTTAGTTTTTTTTCTCACAACGTCGGTAGTGCGCTACCAATACGTTGCGCTGACGCTAAAAAGTTTGACGTGTCTCGACGATTAAAAGTGATTTTGCGCATTGGTGGCGTGCCGCCGAGAAACGTCGTAATGTGACATGCCATGAGCTAGCTGCATTCTGGTGGCTTTGTGCATTTGCAGACGTACCAACTGGATTTAGTTGGTGTTTTGGGGTGGTTTTTTTTTAGTGAGCAAAATTTGCTTTGGCTAATTTGTATTACGTGGGGCCCGTTACGGCGCGTGTACTATTTGCGCAAACAAACCCAAACCCCCCCCAAAAACCACCACACACAAACCAACAAACAAACCCAACAAAAACCACACCACAACACCCACACAACCAAAAACCCCACACCCAAACCCACCCCCAAACCCACCAAAACCACACACCACCTCATAATGTCACAACAGGCTACCAAACAGATCCCATCTCACTGTCTCTGGCTACAGAAAGAAGGGCCGTTCCGTCGATACCATCAAGAGAAACCTGAAGCTGAGAGAGATTAAGACCGACTCATGGATGCAACTCTCACAGCAGAGAGCTAAATGGAGAGCGGAGTCAAGTAATGAAAGCAGTCTTTATCGCATCGTGACCGACAGCATGATGATGATGACTATTTGCGACAACTTGAGCATGTTGACATTGCCGTGAAGGTCATCTCAAAGATGACAGAGGTCAGGGAAGAGCGACAGGGCAAAACGGAAGGGTCAGTTGCTGGATTTTGAACCGCAGTCACGGGAGCACCCCCCCCCCCCTCCCCCTGCCCCGCCCCTGCCCCCGCCCGTCCCCCCTCCCCCTACCACTCCACCCTATCCCCGCCCCCTCCCCCTCAGTTCCCGGAAGTTGGCTTTTGTAGCCATCTTTCGCCAGTTCCCATCATGCACCATGGCCGTCCTTAGGCGGGGGGGGGGGGGGGGGGGGGAAGGTGGGTGAGGGGTCTTCTCCTTTCCGGGGGGGGGGGGGGGCATAGCTCGGGCGGTAGAGTGTCCACCTGTGAAGCTATCGATCCTGCTCAGTGGACACATTTACATTTTGGGTTATTTTCCATTCCAACCAGTGGTCCACAACTGGTTCATCAAAGGATGTGGTATGTGCTGTCCTGTCTGTGGGAAAGTGCATATATAAGACCCTTTGCTGCTTATTGGAAAGAGTAGCCTATGTGGTGGCAGTGGGTTTCCTCCGAAGAAAAATGTCAGAATGACCATATATGCCTGACGTCCAAAAGGCGATGATAAAAATCAATGTGCTCCAGAGGCGGCATTAAATAAAACAATTCTTTTTCTCCTTTTCGGGGGCTGGGGGGTTCATTCAATGATTAAAGTTGCATAGTCCTATGATTTTTGAGTTTGTATAATTTTTCTAGAACAAATATATTACATTGATCATTCTTATCTACTTTACTTTAGTTTCAAGTAACTTATTTTAAATGGCCAAGTTTTGAGATATTTTAAATGCAAACATGTCAAATTAGTTTCGGAAAGCTTGCCAAAACTCTGCCACCATAGACTTCTGCAGTAACAGGTTCTATTAAATAGACTCGGTATTCCCTTCTACGCAGAAACAAATGTTCAATAAGTGCATCAGTATCTAAGTTAAATATGGAGAATAAAATCTAGATAATTGTTTTGGTTCTGAAAATTTGATACTTCATCGGACTATGCAGGCAATGTCAATCACGAATAACTCGTCTTCCTCATTCCACCGACACTTGCCCTGTCCTAGTAATCTCCGAGTGCTTGGCTAGGCAGGGACACGTATAAATATTGATGTCAATGGTTTCACTTGCCGGAGGTTGGAACATGAAATATGAATCATGCGATCTACCAGACGTGACGCAAGCGCTCAATGTGGTGTTCTCTGTGGCGGAGTGGTTAGAGTGTCTGACTTTTTTCTAGGTCGGACTCCTAATCTGAAGGTCAGTGGTTCGATTCCCAGTTCCCCCACCTCTGCCAATTTGGATTTCCACCGCTGTGTTTATAACTTACAGCATCATCAAAGGCCAGTTGCTCTCATACCATGTCTATGTGGTGTGGGAGGTTAAAAATCCCTTGGGTCGGTAAAAGTGTAGGCTCGGGCTTTCTATCGACAAACTGTCTAATGGTGAAAACAAGCCTATTCAGGCTTATCCATGATAGGCAGTATAAATCTTCAACAACAACAACTCATTCGGCCATCCCATCTACAAACAATTGGGTCACAAAGTGGGATTTGTACCCACTTGAACGAGAGGGGGTGACGGAATGAGTTGAGTGTCCACCTCCTGTTTTGGGAGATCGGGGGATTCGAACCCATGGGTTCATGGGTTTGAACCCTGGTCGAGTTAAACCAATAACTTAAAAATGTATATTTGTCGCTTCCTAGCCAGGTGCTCGGCATTATTAGGATAGGGCAAGAACTGGTTGGCTGTTAGGATAATGTGACTGAGTGGGATATCAGGGCATAGAGCTGGAGGCCTGGTCTCCCAGTGGGGCAGCACTATAAAGTCGCCATGAGTGCACACTGTCACAAGTGAGTACACGTAGATGTTGCTAGGACGTAAAACAACAACAAACTGTACCCACATTGGTGCTATTCCGAGGCGGGCGTCTTAGCCATCGGACCATCTAGGCCTCCTTGAATGAACACAGACACAGCCATAACAAGAATGACTGAATGCTTGCGTCTGCTATGAACATGATGGCTTTATAGTGCTGCTTTACTGCCACACTCTCCTGCTGCCACCACAATATCGCGCTGTGTGCTGTCTAACCATCAGTGTGACTGCTGTCTAACCATTAGTGTGACTGCTGTCTAACCATCAGTCTGACTGCTGTCTAACCAGCAATAGCCGTGTTTACATGGGGAATTGTGAAACGTTCTAGACAAAGCAATTTATATGAAGCGTTTTAGAGGCGCGTTTACACGGACAGAGTTTGAAAGTGTTTTGTCGCCGGGAACAAGCAGCCTTAGGTCCGCCTGTAGCCGGCAAGCACTGCTATTTGTTTAGTTTACACAAGTCGATTCGACGCAGATGTAGCTGCTACGTTAATATCGCTTGGAATTTAAGGTTAATTTAATTAAATTTCATTATTTGAGTATGTAATTCTGTTAAATATGATCGCATTCACTAGATTTCAGCCTAATCGGGCCCTAACACTGCCGGGAACCAGCTGAATCGCTTCATCTATACTACCTCGCGAGGTGGTATAGATGAAACGTTTCATATGAATCGATTCAGCCCTAAAACGCCACAGAGCCGCGTTTACACGCCAAATGTGAGTCGATCTAGGCAAGTGGTTTCATATGAAGCGTTTTAAATCGCCCGTGTAAACAGGGCTAATGACCGGGTTGCTTGACCTCCCCAGAGCTGCTTCGCAAACAAGCTGCACTGTGCACGTACGTGCACCCCCCCCCCCCCTCCCACCTGACACATTGTGTCTTAGACGTGCACTGCACCTGTCACTTCCCGGATTCATATTACACGCCACTCTGATGAAATTGCAAGTCATGACAGGCCAGCGTCGGCAGTTTACTGGTGAGTAAGCTCTGGAGTAGGCAGTTTACTGGGCAGTAAGCTCTGGAGTAGGCAGTTTACTGGGCAGTAAGGGCTGGAGTCGACAGTTTACTGGGCAGTAAGGGCTGGAGTAGACAGTTTACTGGGCAGTAAGGTCTGGTGTCGGCAGTTTACTGGGCAGTAAGGTCTGGAGTCGGCAGTTTACTGGGCAGTAAGGTCTGGAGTCGACAGTTTACTGGGCAGTAAGGTCTGGAGTCGACAGTTTACTGGGCAGTAAGGTCTGGAGTCGACAGTTTACTGGGCAGTAAGGGCCGGAGTCGACAGTTTACTGGGCAGTAAGGTCTGGAGTCGGCAGTTTACTGGGCAATAAGGTCTGGAGTCGACAGTTTACTGGGCAGTAAGGTCTGGAGTCGACAGTTTACTGGGCAGTAAGGGCTGGAGTCGACAGTTTACTGGGCAGTAAGGTCTGGAGTCGGCAGTTTACTGGGCAGTAAGGTCTGGAGTCGACAGTTTACTGGGCAGTAATGGCTGGAGTCGACAGTTTACTGGGCAGTAAGCTCTGTAGTCGGAAGTTTACTGGGCAGTAAGGTCTGGAGTCGGTAGTTTACTGGACAGTAAGCTCTGTAGTCGGAAGTTTACTGGGCAGTAAGCTCTGAAGGCGGAAGTTTACTGGGCAGTAAGCTCCGAATCCTTTATCTGGTAGTGGACAGGGTGGCAAAGTGGTTGGTTGGTTGTTGGAGTTTTACGTCCTGGCAACGTCTAAGGTCATATCAGGATGGGTATCGACTTGTGACAGTGCACACTCATGGCAATTTTGTAATTATAGTGCTGCCCCACTGGGATATCGGGCCGCCAGCACCATGACTCGATATCCCACTCATTGATTTGTTAACTTGTTTCTGACTCATTGACTCGTTGACTTGTTTCTGACTCATTGACTCGTTGACTTGTTTCTGACTCATTGACTCGTTTACTCGTTGAGTCATTGACTTGTTGACTCGTTGACTCGTTGAGTCGTTGACGCTGTACGCGCGATGCACGCTGGTCTTTAGTCTACACTCTATTCACACGACCCAGGTGTGACAAAGATCCAAGTCTCCCATTGTCTCTGACCTCGTCCTCATCTTATCCCCCCCCCCCCCCACTCACACACTCACCCACCACCCCACACGACCACACTCACTCACTCACACACACCTCCACCCATCCACACACACCCACCCATACCAACACACACGCACACATACACCCCCGACACACGCGAGCCCCACTTACACACGCGTCCACACGCACCCACTCACACGCACGCACATCCACACACACACCCACACCCACACCCTCCCACATGCACACGCACCCACACACAGGCGCACACACCCACACTCACCCATACACACCCACACACACACACCCCACGCCCTCTACATCCACACACAGCCACATACACACACTCACACACAAACGCGCACACACACACTCACACACACACTCACACACACCAACACACACACACATAACACCCCCACATCCAGGCCTACACACCCACCCCACCCACGTACACACGCACCCACACAAACACACACACATACAGTTTACACTCACACCCTCACACATACACTCACACACACTCACACACACACTCACACACACTCACACACAACACACACGTCCACATACCCGAACACCCGACACACACTAACACCCCCCACACACTCACCCACACATCCACACCTACACCCACACCCACACTCATCCACACCCACATTAACCCACATACACACCCTGTCACCCCCACCCACATACACACCCTCTCACCCCCACACACCCACATACACACCCTCTCACCCCCACACTCACCCACAAACACACCATCTCATCCCCCACACACACACACATACACACCCTCTCACCCCCACACTCACCCACAAACACACCATCTCATCCCCCCCCACACCCACTACACCCTCTACCACACCACACTCCCCACACCACCCCACACACAAACACACCACACCTCACCCCCAACACACCCACAATACACACCCTCACACCCTCTCACCCCACACTCACCCACAAAACAACCATCTCACCCCCACCACACACCCACAAACACACCCTCTCACCCCACACACACCCACATACACACCCTCTCACCCCCACACCACCCACAAACACACCATCTCATCCCCCACACTCACCCACAAACACACCATCTCATCCCCACACACACACACATACACACCCTCTCACCCCCACACTCACCCACAAACACACCATCTCATCCCCCACACACACCCACATACACACCCTCTCACCCCCACACACCCACATACACACCCTCTCACCTCCCACACTCACCCACATACACACCCTAGAGAAACAGGAGAAAGAGAGAGAAACAGAGAGGGGGAGAGAGAAACAGGGAGAAACAGAGAGAAAGAGAGAAACAGGGAGAAAGAGAGAGAAACAGAGAGGGGAGAGAGAAAAATGGGAGAAACAGAGAGAAACAGAGAGAGGGAGAGAGAAACAGGGGCAAAGAGAGAGAAACAGAGACAAACAGAGAGGGGGAGAGAGAAACAGGGAGAAAGAGAGAAATAGAGAGGGGGAGAGAGAAACAGGGAGAAACAGAGACAAACAGAGAGGGGGAGAGAGAAACAGGGAGAAAGAGAGAGAAACAGGGAGGGGGAGAGAAACAGGGGGAAACAGAGAGAAAGAGACTGCGCACTGTCACAAATTGGTATCCGTCGTGATATGACCTTAGATGTTGCTAGGATGTAAAACTCCAACAACCAACCAAGCATGTCATGAATGGAAAATTTGTCAATGTGAAAACTGGTTTGTTTCATTTGATTGTCTCTCAGATGACGGGACACCCGCTATAGATATATACTGATATAGAGGTCAGTGCAGACCACTACAGTCGTCCCCCGGGAATTGTCAATCTTTCTATATGGTGTATGTCCAGTCATTTAGCACTTACAATTACTTCATTTGATTGTCTCTCAGATGACGGGACACCCGCTATAGATATATACTGATATAGAGGTCAGTGCAGACCACTACAATCGTCCCCCGGGAATTGTCAATCTTTCTATATGGTGTATGTCCAGTCATTTAGCACTTACAATTACTTCATTTGATTGTCTCTCAGATGACGGGACACCCGCTATAGATATATACTGATATAGAGGTCAGTGCAGACCACCACTACAAAATCGTCCCCCCGGGAATTGTCAATCTTTCTATATGGTGTATGTTCCAGTCATTTAGCACTTACAACTACTTCATTTGATTGTCCTCGAGATGACGGGACACCCGCTTAGATAATACTGATATAGAGGTCCAGTGCAGACCACTACAGTCGTCCCCCGGGATTTGTCAATCTTTCTATATGGTGTAGGTCCAGGCATTTAGCAACTTACAATTTAACCTTCATTTGATTGTCTCTCAGATGACCGGGAAAACACCCCTATAATATATACTGATATAAGGTCAGTGCTAGACCACTACAGTCGTCCCCCGGAATTGTCAATCCTTTCTATATGGTGTATGTCCATTCATTTAGGCACTTACAATTAACTTCATTTGATTGTCTCACAATGACCGGGACACACCGCTATTGATAAATACTGATCAAGGAGGTCAGTGCAGACCACTACAGTCGTCCCCCGGATTGTCAATCTTTCTATATGGTGTAATGTCCCAGTCCATTTTAGCACTTACAATTACGACTTCATTTGATTGCTCTCAGATGACGGGACACCCGCTATAGATATATACTGATGATAGATGTCATGCAGACCATTAACATCGTCCCCCTGAATTGTCAATCTTTCCTATATGGTGTATGTCCAGTCATTAGCACGTACAATTACTTCTTTGATTGTCTCTCAGATGACGGGCACCCGCTAATAGATATATACTGATATAGGAGGTCATGGCAGACGCACTACAATCGCCCCCGGGAATTGTCAATCTATCCTATATGGTGTATGATCCAGTCATTTAGCACTTACAATTACTTCATTTGATTGTCCTCTCAATGACGTACAACCCGCTATAGATATCTAATGATAATAGAGGTCATGCAGACCACTAACAGTCGTCCCCCCGGAATTGTCAATCTTTCTATATGGTGTATGTCCAGTCATTAGCACTTACAATAACTCATTTGATTGTCTCTCAGATGACGGGCCACCCGCTATAGATATATACCTGAAATTAGAGGTCAGTGCAGACCACTACAGTCGTCCCTGTAATAGTCAATCTTCTATTGGTGTAATGTCCAGTCATTTAGCACTTACATTTTACTCATTTTGATTGTCACCTCAGATGACGGGACTCCCTCAATAGATTATATACTGATATAGAGGTCAGTGAAGACCACTACAATCGTCCCCCCGGAAATGTCCCAATCTTCTATATGGTGTATGTCCAGTCATTAGCACTTTACATTACCTTCATTTGATTGTCTCTCAGATGACGGGACACCCGCTATAGAATATATACTGAGATAGAGGTCAGTGCAGACCACTACAATCGTCCCCCCTGAAAGGGTCATTTCTAATGGGTAAGTCCAGTCATTAAGCAACTTTACAATTACTTCAGTTGATTGTCTCTCAGATGAACGGGACCAACCCGCTATAGATAATATACTTATATAGAGGTCAGTGCAGACCACTACAATCGCCCCCGGGAATTGGTCCAATCTTTCTATATGGTGTATTCCAGTCATTTAGCACTACAATTACTTTCATTTGAGTGTCTCTCAGATACGGGGACACCCGCTATAGATATATACTGTATAGAGGTCATGCCGACCACTACAGTCGTCCCCCGGAATTGCACCGTTCTATATGGTGTAGGTCCAGTCATTTAGCACTTACAATTACTTCATTTTGATTGTCCTCTCAGATGACGGGACACCGCTATAGATATATACTGATATAGAGGTCAGTGCAGACCACTACAATCGTCCCCCGGGAATTGTCAATTCTTCATATGTGAATGTCCAGTCAGTTAGCTTTACAATACTTCATTTGACTTGTCGCTCAGATGACGGACACCCGCTATAGATATATAAACTGATGATAGAGGTCCAGTGCAGACCCACTACAATCGTCCCCCGGGAATTGTCAATCTTTCTATATGGTGTATGTCCAGTCATTTAGCACTTACAATTACATACATACGGGCAATGCACATACGTATACAAACACAGGATAAGTTTAACAACTATACAGCGTGTAGCTTGTACAGGATCCTGATCACGGCAACCAGTGTCGTTGGGGTGATGAAAATAGGAAAAATTGTGCCTATAGCAGGATTTTAACCTACACTTCTTGCCATTTCAGGACTAGCATGCTAACCATTACACCACCTAGTTTCTTTGATGCAATCACCCTATCTACTACACCCACCTGTCTATGTGGCTCCTTGTCTGAGAGATCAGTGCAGACTACTACAATAGATAAAAGTAGCGTTGACTGACGTATATCGTAGAATGTGGTGCATATACGATAATTCCAAATCCTATACGATTTTTTTAAAAGCACCCCAAAAATTAAAACCACCACAATACCATATAAATGAGCATGTGCATGTTTTTCTGGGTAAACCATACATAGTATATCAAAGTGAGTGGCTTTGTTTTGGTTTGTTCTGTAGTCGTGAATGTCGCTTGTTTTCTGTTAGGCTTAGAGTTGGTGTGTGTGTCTGTGTGTGCGTGCTACAATTTGGCGATGCAGTGTGGGAGGTGATTTTCGCATTGCAGTGTGACAGTTGAATCTGCAGTGGTGTCAGTTCCTGACAGTGTGACAGTGTGACAGTGTGACACACAAATCATCCACATGCATGCACTTAGCCGTCACACACACGTCGAAGCAGTCGCCTCACATTAAGGCAGTTAGGTGGAGGGGCTGCAGCAGCACGCACACCGTCACCATGGCAACCACGTTAATACTGCTTGTTTGTTGTTTTACGTCCTAGCAACATCTAAGGTCTTATCAGGACGGGCACCGGCTTGTGACAGTGCACACTCAAGGCAACTTTATAGTGGTTCCCCACTGGGAGATCAGGCCACCAGCACCGTGACCAGAGGCGATACTCCCACACAGTCACCTTACCTGACACTGACCAACCGGTCCTTGCCCTATCCTAATAATGCCGAGTGCCTGCTAGGAAGCAACAAGTATCAATTTTGTATCATTGGTTTGACTCGAATGGGAATTGAACTCCCGATCTCCCGGACTGGAGGCATACGCTCTACCGATTCGGTCACCGCGCCCGATGCCGTCACCATGGCAACCACATTAATACTATTAACAAAGGAACCCAAACCCAATAAAAATGTTGCTCGTCATTGCATAGCAGTCTGATAATGATCCACGTTTAGCCTACTTTTCCGGAGTTTTTTGTTTTTAAAAAGAATTTGACTCCTTTTGTTTTATCACTAATATGTGTTTATTATGATCTGTCAACATTTTCACTTTTATCATTTAATAAAGTGTTGATATTTAAAATGCTGTGTTTAACTAAGTATTTATACCCCCATCACACCAAAATAGTTCTTACTACGTTCTTGAAAATGTTGCCAAACGGGCTCAAACTGTGTGCGAACGTAGTGAACGTAGTAGCACATTTTAGTAACTCTTTAATGACGCGTGGACAGGGCAAGGACGGAAGGGTGCTCTAGAACTTTGAGCATGTTCACGGTGGCCACGTTCTACCCCGTTTTAGAATGGGGTCGGACGTTTTGAGAACTAGTTTGGTGTGATGGGGGTGTTAAATGTTGATGTGTACTACTTGGGGTGCGTGTGTGTGTGGGGGGGGGTGACCAGACGGGATGGATAAATGAGTTGAGCGTCCATCACCTATCTTGGTAGATAAAAGATTCACCCGGTACTTGTAGTACACGGGTGAAGGACAATGTAGTGTAAATATGGGCGAAAATAGTTTAGGTATGAACATGACCTAGAAACTGTGGCTCCAGGTATCAAATGGCTAACTCATATAGGACAGAGTTGTGAATGGGAGAGAAAATCACAAGATGGCAGCCGCATAACGCCGTCGATTTCACTTGTAAATCTTATTAACTAGATATTATTTATATTTTTCAACTCAAACGACGGGCCTTATCAAATCAACATATGTAAAGAATAAATTGTTTGCATCTTAGATTGTGAAAATTAGGCCTCTCAATTCATAACCCCTTTTTCTTTCGACCATTTTTATATAGGGTTGGTATTCATCCGTGTACTGCGACCGCGAGTACTGGGTGAATCCTTTATCTACTAACTTGGTACTTCGTTATACTCGAACCGATGGGCTTGAATTGAACCCTGATCGAGTCAAATCAATATACATTGCTAAAACAAATCAGCAATTGATATGTTTACGTAGAATCAGATGTGCTCCTGAATGTCGTCGGCTTGTCGGGTCGGTCTGAGTCGTGCATCGCGACTGCTGCACTGTGAACCTGCTAAGTGCCTGGACTGACCCGAGACAAAGGCATTTCTGCTGACCAACATATGCACGGCCCGGCCGTATACATGAGGCGCGGGATTGTGTCGGCCTGGTCACATTATTACATATATACACAACAATAAAACATATATATACAACAATAAAAATATATATATACAACAATAAAACATATATATACAACAATAAAACATATATATACAACAATAAAACATATATATAACATATATATACAACAATAAAACAAACAGGTCTCAGTTTCACCGACTTGGGTTGGTTGATTGTTGGAGTTTTATATCCTGGCAACATCTAGGGTCATATCAGGACAGGTGCTGACTTGTGACAGTGCGCACTCATGGCGACTTGATAGTGCTGGCCCACTGGAGACCAGGCCGCACACCATGACCCTGATATCCCACTCAGTGACAATTATCCAGACACTGATCTAAACCAGTCATCGCCCTGTCCTAATAATGCAGATCCGCCTGGCTTAGGAAGCGACAAGGGATCAATTTTTTAAAGTCATTGAGTTTGACCTCGACCAGGGTTCGAATTCCTCGATCTACCAAAACGGGAGATGGACGCTCAACTCATTCAGTCATCCCATTTGGTTCACTCGCCGGATTGTGTTGGCATGTTGATGTTATTGCATAAGTATATGTATATATATATGTAATAACATCAATATGTATATATATATATATGTAATAACATCAATATGTATATATATATATATGTAATAACATCAATATGTATATTTTTGTATATATATACATATGAAAATGGGAAATATTGTGCCTAGAGCAGGACTCGAACCCACATCTCTTTGCATTCTGGGCCAGTGTGGCTAACCATTACAACCCAACTAGGCACCCTGGATATCACCACACTCCCCAAAGCCTACCATGTCTATGCGGCTCTTCCCGAGAGGTCAGTGCAGACTACTAGTTTTACTACACTCTCCCCCTGGAATTGTAAGTCTTTTTAAATGCATTACAATTACATACATACAGGCAATGCACTAACAACATACATACACAGGGTAGGTTCAACAACTATAAAGCGTGTAGCTTGTACAGGATCTTGGTCACGGCAACCAGTGCCATGGGGGTGATGAAAATGGGAAATATTGTGCCTAGGACAGGACTCGAACCCACATCTACCTGTTTATCCGGCTCCTTGCCTGAGAGGTCAGCGCAGACCACTACATATGTAATAACATCAATATGTATATTTTTGTATACAAAAATAAAACAAAGATGGCTCCCAGGCTCGCCGACATGGGTGATCGGGTTGGTGATTGGAGAGGTTTTATGTCCTAGCAACATCTAAGATCATATCCAGTCGACTTGTGCCAGTATGCGTTCTTGGTGGTTTTATAGTGCTACCGCACTGAGATACCTTCACTCCCACCTTCCTCCTCCGACCCCACCCACATCCCCAGTCCCACCCCCACACCCCACCCCACACCCCACTCCCACCTCCACCCTCATCCTACCCACACCACTAAATAAAATCCACCAACGCACTATTCTGCGGTCTTCTCCGTGGCCGAGTGGTTAGAGTGTCTGACTCCTAATCTGAAGGTTGATGGTTTGATTCCCCATGCCATCAAACCTCGCCATTTGAATTTCCACGCTGTGTATAACTGATAGCGTCATCAAAGGCCGGTTGCTCTCTCCATGCCTTGTGGTGTGGGAGGTTAAAAATCCCATGGGTCGGTGAAAGTGTAGGCTCGGGCTTTCTATCACCCAACTGTCTAATGGTGAAAAGAAGACGATTCAGACTTATCCATGATAGGCAGTATAAATCTTCAATAAAAACAAAGAAACTTGTCCGCTATCATTTGTCCTAATTAACCGCTTCTTGTTCTTCTTTCAGGTGAGTTCCTCTTTGTGTCTATTCCCTCTTGTAAAGTAAGTCCTTAGTTACTTGTGTAAACTGCTGTAAAATATAACAAGAAACTAATCTTCAACAGGATGTTTATTTGTTGTTGTTTTGCATCCTATCAACATCTAATGTTATATCAGGACAGATACCGACTTGGTACAGTGTGCACTCATGGGAATTTTATAGTGCCGCCTCATTGGAAGACCAGGCCGCCAGGACCATGATCCGATAACCAGGTTTTTATTAAATTGATTCGATGTTCCCTTTTTATGTAGCGACACATGCTTAATGAGTGCACCAGCATCTAAGTTGGACATGTAAGATGTTTGACGTCCTAGCAACATGTATGGTCATGGGTGGCAGGATGGGTACCGACTTTTGACAGTGCACACGCATTTATAGTGCTGCCCCACTGGGAGACAAGGCCACCAGCACTATGACCTGATATCACACTCAGTCACATTATCTTAGCATCGAGCAAACTAGTCCTTGCCCTATCCTAATAATGCCGAGCGCCTGGGTAGGAAGCGACAAGTATCAATTTTTAAGTCATTGGTTTGACTCGACCAGGGTTTGTGACATATTGAATCAAAGCTGTGTAGGTGCTTTGAGTTAAGAAATATTTCTTTGTTGGGGTTTTTCATTCTGGGAACATCTAAGATCTTATCTTATGTTTTCCTCGGACTATGCGGCTTTAAATATTGACTGGCGCCCCAGGGGATAACTACCGGTTGTCTTACACTGGAACAGGGCCATGACTGACCTACTTTAGGACAGAGCTGTTAGTTGACCTAGATTTGGTGCATAGCCACTGTCTGGGATGTACACATTCCTGACGTGATTATGTGCTGAACTTGGTAGATTGGTTGGTTGTTGGGAGTTTTACGTCCTGGCAACATCTACGGTCATTTCCAGGGTGGGTCCCCGATTTGTGACACGCGCACATCCAATTGAGACTTTTGTAATGCTGCCGACTGGGAGATCAGGCCACCGGCACGATGCCCGATATCCCACTCCAGTCACATATCATGACACTGAGTCAACCAGTCCTTGCCCTATCCTAATAATGCTGAGCGCCTGGCTAGGAAGCGACAAGTGTAATTTTTAAGAGCTTGGTTAAAGATAATTGGTTAGATTTAGGTCCGGAAACATACCTTTGGGTTAATCGGACGCAGTGGCCGAATCGGTACAGCGCATGTCTGGAAGGTCGGGAGTTCGAATCCAAGCCGAGTTAAACCAATGACTTATAAAGTTTATACCTGTGGCTACCTAGCCAGGTGCTCGGTATTAATAGGATAGGGCAAGGACTGGTTTGCTCAGTGTCAGGATAACAATAGAATCATCCCCAAACCAGACAGGATAGCATAATGAGTTGAATGCCCATCTTCTACTTTGTCCCCGTCCTGATATGACCTTAGATGTTGCTAGGACGTAAAACACCAACAAACAAACAATCTACTTTGGTAGCTCATTGGATTCGAATCCTGGGTTCAAACCCTAGTTGGGTGGGAAACCAATTATTTGTCGCTACCTAGCCTGGCGACTGGCATTACTAGGATAAGGCAAGGAGCATTGGAATGAGGAAGACCAATTGTCTGTGATTGAAATTTCCAATGCTTCATTAACTAATCTACAAAAATTAACCACACCCGAAAACCCACCTCATAGTGGTTCGGTAGACAGCTTAGCAAATGGAAATAAATAGGAAATCAATTTCAAGTGTGCAGCCCAGTTTTGTAAAGCTCTGTAACCAGAGCAGCTGTAGAAGTCGCATAGCAACGCTGAATCATTAACAATCATCGGAGAATATCCTGCTAGAATGGCCTGGTGAGAAGGGAGAGAAGAAAAAAGTTTGCACAATCCACTGTGATACAGCAGGGGGTAGTCGAAGAGTGTGTTACCACTGCAATGTTAGACCATCTACAGGGACCAGTTGATAGCGTACAACCAAGGTCAAGCACCAAGTGCATCCAAAGGTCAAGCATGAAGTGTAAGCAAAGGTCAAGCACCAAGTGTAAGGAAAGGTCAAGCACCAAGTGTAAGCAAAGGTCAAGCACCAAGCGCAACCAAAGGTCAAACACCAAGTGTAAGCAAAGGTCAAACACCAAGTGTAAGCAAAGGTCAAACACCAGTTGGTAAGAAAAGGTCAAGCACCAAGTGTAAGCAAAGGTCAAGCACCAAGTGTAAGCAAAGGTCAAACACCAAGTGTAAGCAAAGGTCAAACACCAAGTGTAAGCAAAGGTCAAACACCAAGTGTAAGCAAAGGTCAAACACCAAGTGTAAGCAAAGGTCAAGCACCAAGTGTAAGCAAAGGTCAAGCACCAAGCGAAACCAAAGGTCAAACACCAATTGTAAGCAAAGGTCAAACACCAAGTGTAAGCAAAGGTCAAGCACCAAGTGTAGAGCAAAGGTCAAGCCACCATGTCTAGAAAGGTCAAACACCAAGGACAACCAAAGGTCAAACACCAAGTGTAAGCAAAGGTCAACACCAAGTGTAAGCAAAGGTCAAACACCAAGTGTAAGCAAAGGTCAAGCACCAAGTGTAAGCAAAGGTCAAACACCAAGTGTAAGCAAAGGTCAAGCACCAAGTGTAAGCAAAGGTCAAGCACCAAGTGTAAGCAAAGGTCAAGCACCAAGTGTAAGCAAAGGTCAAACACCAAGTGTAAGCAAAGGTCAAGCACCAAGGACAACCAAAGGTCAAACACCAAGTTGTAAGGCAAAGTCCTAAGACAACCAAGTGTAAGCAAAGGTCAAACACCAAGTGTAAGCAAAGGTCAAGCACCAAGGACAACCAAAGGTCAAACACCAAGTGTAAGCAAAGGTCAAGCACCAAGCGCAACCAAAGGTCAAACACCAAGTGTAAGCAAAGGTCAACCACCAAGTGTAATCAAAGGTCAAACACCAAGTGCAACCAAAGGTCAAGTACCAAGTGCAACCAAAGGTCAAACACCAAGTGCAACCAAAGGTCAAACACCAAGTGCAACCAAAGGTCAAGTACCAAGTGCAACCAAAGGTCAAGCACCAAGTGCAACCAAAGGTCAAACACCAAGTGCAACCAAAGGTCAAACACCAAGTGCAACCAAAGGTCAAGTACCAAGTGCAACCAAAGGTCAAACACCAAGTGCAACCAAAGGTCAAAAACCAAGTGTAAGCAAAGGTCAAGCACCAAGAGCAACCAAAGGTCAAACACCAAGTGTAAGCAAAGGTCAAACACCAAGCGTAAGCAAAGGTCAAGCACCAAGTGTAAGCAAAGGTCAAACACCAAGTGTAAGCAAAGGTCAAGCACCAAGTGTAAGCAAAGGTCAAGCACCAAGTGTAAGCAAAGGTCAAGCACCAAGTGCAACCAAATGTCAAACACCAAGTGCAACCAAAGGTCAAGTACCAAGTGCAACCAAAGGTCAAACACGAAGTGCAACCAAAGGGCAGGCACCAAGTGTAAGCAATCATGTACAAAGTGTAACCAATCACAGGACATGACCAACGGACCGGACGTAGTAGCCGTGCGGAAGGTCGGGAGTTCAGTTTCCGATCGAGTCAAACTAATAACTAACAAAATTGATACGTGTCGCTTCCTAGCCAGGTGTTCGACATTATTAGGAAAGGGCAAGGACTGGTTGGCTCGGTGTCAGGGTAATGTGACTGAGTGGGATATTAGGTCATCGTACTGGTGACCTGGTGAGGCAGCAGTATGAAAGTCGCCTTGAGCGCGCACTGTCACAAGTTGGTACCTGTCGTCAGAATATGACCTTAGATGTTTCCAGGATGTAAAACTCCAACAACCAACCTACCGTGATGGGCAGTGTTTCATTTTTGTTCTGACGGCAGACACTTTACGTCTCCGTCTAAACTTGTGTGGAAGGATGGATACACTTGCCTGCCCTCTGTCAGATGACAATAGACAAGTTCGTACTTCCGACTACGCCTGCATTGAGATTGCCGATACGCGCAGTGCAAAACTGAGATTTTATTCAAAATTTATGGAAATACAGAACAATATGGCACAAACATGGATGCATGAGTACAATATAATAATATAATGAATATATTTATGACACAAATATAATTAGTTAAGCATGTAGAGCTAAAGAACATACAATTCCCCACAAAACAATCAGTCACTTTACAGGCTGAGGTTTACATCACCATTTTAATTTCTTGTTCTAAATATTAAAATGTCAATTGTGTTAACAGAAACTTGTTTCAAAGAAATATAACCAACACCTGATTAATCCTACCATTTCCTAGTTCTACAGATTGTATTAACCATAGGAATTATAATAAAAACATGATAAAATAAGTAAAACTGACTCTGGCTATAGTTAAACACTAGTCTGAGTGACCAGATTTGTTTAGATCTAAATGCAGATGGTATAAGATGTGCTGATTAGATTGATGTGAATGTAATGGTAGATAAAAGATTAACATCTTAATTGATTATATATATATTTTTTAATTGGCATTCTACATTAACAATTTTTGCTGAAATGAGCTGAAACTAACAGATTCTATAGCTGCACTCACTGCTTCAATATGAGCCATGTGCTTCGCATGGATTTGTTTTACTATCCAACATCCCACAATGCATCGTGCGGCTCAAATTAGGAACCCGTCTAATGTTTGTTTGTTTGTTTAGCGATCCCCCAGTACAAAAAGTAGACATCGGCTATTGGGGGTCATACAGTGGTTAAACATAAAAGACAACTCTGCATTCAGAACAATCTCATCCTGACATAGCGTAGGTACTAACTACCGCAGCAAATAGATCATCATAGTTCACTTAATCATAAAAGTACCGCTTTGTTCAGAAACCGACTCACTCTGAATGAAGCCAGGTGGCGTCCTGCTGTGGGGATGCATTAATGCAGGTGGTGTCCTGCTGTGGGGATACATTAATACAGGTGGTGTCTGCTGTGGGTGCATTAATACAGATGGTGTCCTGCTGTGGGTGTGTGTTGATGCAGGTGGTATCCTGCTGTGGGTGGGTGTTGATGCAGGTGTGACCTGCTGTGGGGATGTATTAATGCAGTTGGTGTCCTGCTGTGGGGATGTGTTGATGCAGGTGGTGTCCTGCTGTGGGATGTGGTAATGTAGGTGGTGTCCTGCTGTGGGAGTGAATTAATACAGGTGGTGTCCTGCTGTGGAGATGTGTTAATGCAGGTTGTGTCCTGCTGTGGGGGTGCATTAATACAGGTGGCGTTCCTGCTGTGGGTGCATTAACAGTTGGGTGTCCTGCTGTGGGGATGTGTTGATCAGGTGGTGTCCTCCTGTGGATGTGGTAAGTAGGTGGTGTCCTGCTCTGGGTTAGAATTAAGACACTCTGCTGGTGGGGGTGCATTATACATGTGCCGTCCCTGCTGGGGTGCATTAATGCAGGTGGAGTCCTGCTGTGGGGATGTGTTG
Source organism: Branchipolynoe longqiensis (assembly GCA_030323885.1). Classification (NCBI taxonomy): domain Eukaryota; kingdom Metazoa; phylum Annelida; class Polychaeta; order Phyllodocida; family Polynoidae; genus Branchipolynoe; species Branchipolynoe longqiensis. The sequence goes on along the minus strand of CM059194.1, from coordinate 6,254,742 downwards.
AGGCAGTGTGTCCTGCTGTGGGATGTGGTAATGTAGGTGGTGTCCTGCTCTGGGGGTGAATTAATACAGGTGGTGTCCTGCTGTGGAGATGTGTTAATGCAGGTTGTGTCCTGCTGTGGGGGTGCATTAATACAGGTGGCGTCCTGCTGTGGGTGCATTAATACAGGTGGTGTCCTGCTGTGGGTGTGTGTTGATGCAGGTGGTATCCTGCTGTGGGTGGGTGTTGGTGCAGGTGTGACCTGCTGTGGGGATGTATTAATCCAGTTGGTGTCCTGCTGTGGGGATGTGTTGATGCAGGTGGTGTCCTGCTGTGGGATTTGGTAATGTTAGGTGGAGTCCTGGCTCTGGGGTAATAATACAGAGTTCCTGCTGTGGAGATGTGTTAATGCAGGTTGTGTCCTGCTGTGGGGGTGCATTAATACAGGTGGCGCCCTGCTGTGGGTGTATTGATGCAGGTGGTGTCCTACTGTGGGGATGTGTTGATGCAGGTGTTCTCCTGCTGTGGAGATGTGTTAATGCAGGTTGTGTCCTGTTGCGGGGATGTATTAATGCAGATAGTGTCCTTCTGTGGGGATGTGTTGATGCAGGTGGTGTCCTGCTATGGGGATGCGTTAATGCAGGTGGTGCCCTGCTGTGAGGATGTGTTGATGTAGGTGGTGTCCTGCTGTGGGGGATTGTTAATGCAGGTGAGTGTCCTCCTGGGGGGATGTGTTAATGGCAGGTGGTGTCACTGCTTAGGGGATGCATTACTACAGGAGGTGTCCTGCTGTGGGGAAGCATTAATGCAGGTGGTGTCCTGCTGTGGGGATGCAGTAATACAGGTGGTGTCCTGCTGTGGGGATGTATTAATACATGTGGTGTCCTGTTGTGGGGATGCATTAATACAGGCGGTGTCCTGCTGTGGGGATGCATTAATGCAGGCGGTGTCCTGTTGTGGGGATGCATTAATACAGGTGGTGTCCTGTTGTGGGGATGTATTAATACAGCTGGTGTCCTGTTGTGGGGCTGCATTAATGCAGGTGGTGTCCTGTTGTGGGGATGCATTAATACAGGTGGTGTCCTGTTGTGGGGCTGCATTAATGCAGGTGGTGTCCTGTTGTGGGGATGCATTAATACAGGTGGTGTCCTGTTGTGGGGCTGCATTAATGCAGGTGGTGTCCTGCTATGGGGATGCATTGATGCAGGTGGCGTCCTGCTGTGGGGATTCAGTAATGCAGGTGGTGTCCCAGCCTTTGGGGGGGGTGTATTTAATGCAGTGGTGTCCACTGTGGGATGCATTAATACAGCTGTGTCCTGCTGTGGGGGTGCATTAAATACAGTGGTGTCCTGCTGTTGGGGGTGTAATAATACATGTGGTATCCTGCTGTGGGGTGCATTAAATACAGGTGGTGGCCTGCTGTGGGGATGCATTAATACAGGGGGTGTCCTGCAGGTGGGGATGCATTACATACAGTGGTTGTCCTGCTGTGGGGTGCATTATACAGGTGGTGTCCTGCTGTGGGGTGCATTAATACAGGTGGTGTCCTGCTTTGGGGGTGCATTAATACAGGTGGCGCCCTGCTGTGGGTGCATTGATGCAGGTGGTGTCCTGCTGTGGGGATGTGTTGATGCAGGTGGTGTCCTGCTGTGGAGATGTGTTAATGCAGTTGTGTCCTGTGCGGGATGTAATAATGCCGGAGTGTCCTGCTGTGGGGATGTGTTTGATGCAGAGGTGTCCTGCCTATGGGATGTGTTTAATTGCAAGGTGTTGACCTGCTGTGAGGATGTGGTTGATTAGTGGTGTCCATGCTGGGGATGTGTTATCAGGTGGTGTCCTTTGCGGGATGTGTTAATGGCAGTGTCTCCAGCTGTGGGGATGTATTAATCCGGTGGTGTCTTGCTGGGGATGTGTAATGCAGGTGGTGTCCCTGCTTAGTGGATGCATTACATACAGGTGGTGTCCTGGCGTGGGAGGCATTAATGCAGGTGGTGTCCTGCTGTGGGGATGCAGTGATACAGGTGGTGTCCTGCTGTGGGCAAGTATTAATACAGGTGGTGTCCTGTTGTGGGGATGCATTAATACAGGCGGTGTCCTGCTGTGGGGATGGATTAATGCAGGCGGTGTCCTGTTGTGGGGATGCATAATTACAGGGTGGCGTCCTGGTTGTGGGGATGTATTAATACAGCTGGTGTTTCCCCTGCTATGGGGATGCATTAATGCTGGTGGCGTCCCTGCTGTGGGGATTCAGTAATGGCAGGGTGTGTCCTGCTTGGGGGAGTATTTAAAGCAGGTGGTGTCCTGCTGTGGGGTGGCAGTACTACAGTTGGTGTCCTGCTGTGTGGTGCTTTAATCCAGTGGTGTCCTGCTGTGGGGTGCTTTAATACAGGTGTTCCTGCTGTGGGGGTGTATTATACAGGTGGTGTCCTGCTGTGGGGGGTGCATTAAATACATGGTGGTGGTCCTGCTGTGGGGGTGCATTAATTCAGGTGGTGTCCTGCTGTGGGATGCATTAATACAGCGGTGTCCTGCTGTGGGGATGCATTAATGTAGTGTGTCCTGCTGTGGGGGTGCATTAATACAGGTGGTGTCTGCTGTGGGTGCATTAATACAGGTTGGCCTGCTGGGGGATGCATTAATACAGAGGTGTCCTGCTGTGGTGCATTAATACAGGGGTGTACTGCTTGTGGGGATGCATTAATACAGTGTGTCCTGCTGTGGGGGTGCATTAATGCAGGGGGTATCCTGCTGTGCGGGTTCATTGATACAGGTGGTGTTCTGCTGTGGGGTGCATTAATACAGGTGCCCACCTCCCCCCACTAGGCTAGGGCAACAACCATCTCTGTATAGTGCAGTTCTATGGCGCTGCACTACGCACCCCCTCTAGGTGTGAGGGTGCTGAACCCTTGTATAGAGAGTAGTACAGAACATGTCAGTTTGGTGCGCACTCTCAGTGGCAACTAGTGAACCAGTCTATACCGTGTGATATTACACGGCAATGCCGTGTGACATTACCGTGCTATACTAGAAGGTTAAGACGTAGTCCCCCTATAGATATAGATTGTGCTTGTGGTTTAATGGGAAACGCGGGTGGGGGGGGGGGGGGGGGGGGGGGGGGGGGGGGGGGGGGGGGGGGGGGGGGGGGGGGGGGGGGGGGGGGGGGGGGGGGGGGGGGGGGGGGGGGGGGGGGGGGGGGGGGGGGGGGGGGGGGGGGGGGGGGGGGGGGGGGGGGGGGGGGGGGGGGGGGGGGGGGGGGGGGGGGGGGGGGGGGGGGGGGGGGGGGGGGGGGTGGGGGGGGGGGGGGGGGGGGGGGGGGGGGGGGGGGGGGGGGGGGGGGGGGGGGGGGGGGGGGGGGGGGGGGGGGGGGGGGGGGGGGGGGGGGGGGGGGGGGGGGGGGGGGGGGGGGGGGGGGGGGGGGGGGGGGGGGGGGGGGGGAGGGGAGGGGGGAGGGCCCACCCCTGCCACTCCCACTCCTCTAGCATAACGGGGCCTGTTTCACAGTGGGAGTAAGGAGATCTCACTGGTACACAAATTGGAGGTAGGAAGAAATAGCGTGGCTGAAGAGGGGGGAGAGTGCGGGACACAAGGGGGGGAGGGGGGGGGGGGCCACCTCCCTAGAAAAAAAAGTGATGCAAAATAGTACCTTCTGGTGAATTCTGGTAGATGTTGCCAGGACGCATAACCCCAACAATAACAAATCACGACTAGTCTCGAGCATGTGAAACAAACAATTAAATATAATAAACAAACGAAAATATAACAAAGGCATATAAAGTAATACTATAAATATAACAAAGGCATACAGTATACTATATGCCCATGCACCGTACAATTACTGGCATTCATCATTACTAGATAACACAAGGTATACGATTAGAAGATTAGTGTTTCAGTTCTGACGCATGATGTATTCTGACAGGGAACAAATATTTACAACAATTAAAAAAAGCCAGAAACTGTATTACCTAAAAATGCATCTGTGAAACTATACATATTAACGCAGGTGGGTATGTAGGGTGTAAATTATTATGCAATTATAAATAACTACAAAATGTTGTAGTTCTCTCTCCTGCCGCCTTGTTGGGGCGCATGTTACAATGGCGCCACCTGGCTGTTGTTTACAAATGGATTGAGAGAGCCATTTTTGTTTGTTTGTTTGTTTAGCGATCCCCTGGCACAAAAAGTAAACATCGGCTATTGGGCGTCATACAGTGGTTAAACATATCCGACTAAAGAATTACATTTCCGTTTTTTTCTTTTCTTTTAAAATTACGTTCAACCAAACAGATAAATATGCAAAAAGAGCATTCAACTGTGGTAAAATCACAAATGGTATATAATAAATAAAATCAACAGTAAAAGACTTCAAGTTAAAAATTGAAAATGAACTTTTGGTAACAAAAACAACAGTTTCTCTCAGAACTTTAATAATGAGTTGCAGATGGAATCGGAAAGACTCCATCACACCCTCATTTCCAAATACATCATCTCTAACTGGTTGTAGGCGAGGACATCTCACCAAAATGTGACACACTGAGAGAGCGAAGCAGTGTGTCTGCCCTCGTTTTCATGTTGTGTCTGTGTGCTGTTTATGAGTTCTGTGTATGCACATCCGTATGTTGTAATTCTAACCTGGCCTGTGGATCCGGGTTCAAATCCTGTTGTTGAGAGTAGACCTCACTGCATGCTTGGATGAGGAAACCAGAGACACTCTTAGCGTTACTACACTTATAGACCTTTTCCATAAAGCGTGCACAGTGAGCTGCTACACACATCATTAGTTCTTGTCACTGCCATCAGAGGGGGGGTTGGTAGTGGAAATCCTCTATAAGACTATTTCCCACAGACAATGCTGCAAAGTGAACTGGTTCACACAACATTAGTTCTTGCCGTTGCCATCAGAGGGCGGGTTGGTAGTGGAAATCCTCTTTAAGACTTAGCTCACGGAGCATGTTTCACAATGAGCTGCTACCTACAACATTAGTTCTTGCCGTTGCCACCAGAGGGCGGGTTGGAGGTGGAAATCATCTATTGAGCATTGAACATAAATATATATATATGTAGTAAAATTCAGGCCAATTTGTTGATTGACTGTAGCTATTTACTGCGTGCAGGTGGTGCCACCCTGTTTGATACCACTCCCCTGTTTGATACCGCTCCCCTGTTTGATACCGCTCCCCTGTTTGACACCACTCCCCTGTTTGATACCGCTCCCCTGTTTGATACCGCTCCCCTGTTTGATACCACTCCCCTGTTTGATACCGCTCCCCTGTTTGATATCACTCCCCTGTTTGATACCACTCCCCTGTTTGATATCACTCCCCTGTTTGATACTGGTCCCCTGTTTGATACCGCTCCCCTGTGTGATACCACTCCCCTGTTTGATACCGATCCCCTGTTTGATATCACTCCCCTGTTTGATACTGGTCCCCTGTTTGATATCACTCCCCTGTTTGATACCACTCCCCTGTTTGATACCGCTCCCCTGTTTGATACCACTCTCCTGTTTGATACCGCTCCCCTGTTTGATATCACTCCCCTGTTTGATACCACTCCCCTGTTTGATACCACTCCCCTGTTTGATACCGCTCCCCTGTTTGATACCGCTCCCCTGTTTGACACCACTCCCCTGTTTGATACCGCTCCCCTGTTTGATACCGCTCCCCTGTTTGATACCGCTTCCCTGTTTGATACTGCTCCCCTGTTTGATACTGCTCCCCTGTTTGATACCGCTCCCCTGTTCAATACTGCTCCCCTCTTTGACCCCGCTCACCTGTTCAATAACGATCCCCTGTTTGATCATTTTCGATACTGCTCCCCTGTTTGATACCGCTCCCCTGTTTGATACTGCTCCCCTGTTTGATGCTGCTCCCCTGTTTGATGCCACTCCCCTGTTTGATGCCGCTCCCCTGTTTGATACCACTCCCCTGTTTGATACAACTCCCCTGTTTGATACCACTCCCCTGTTTGATATCACTCCCCTGTTTGATACTGGTCCCCTATTTGATATCGCTCCCCTGTTTGATACCACTCCCCTGTTTGATACCACTCCTCTGTTTGATGCCGCTTCCCTGTTTGATACCGCTCCCCTGTTTGATACCGCTCCCCTGTTTGATACCGCCCCTGTTTGATACCGCTCCCCTGTTTGATACCGCTCCCCTGTTTGATACCACTCCCCTGTTTGATACTGCTACCCTGTTTGATACCGCTCCCCTGTTCGATACCGCTCCCCTGTTTGATACCGCTCACCTGTTCGTTGCCGCTCCCCTGTTCGATACAGCTCCCCTGTTCTATACCACTCCCCTGTTCGATACCAATCCCCTGTTCGATACTGCTGCCCTGTTCGATACCGCTCCCCTGTTCGATACCGCTCCCATGTCCATCTACCGGGGTTCATGCCAACTCATCAGCTCATCCCCGGATAATTCAAATACACCACTGCTGAAAAGGTCGGAAGACAAAAGCGCCTCAAAGCTGAGAATGCAAGTCTTTTGAGATGCTGACGCTGGCATTCAGCAGGCCACTAATCAGGTGCCTGACCCCGCTATGGTCGGGATGAAGCACACCGCAGCAGTGGTAGCATACACAGTGGTCAATGTGTGTACGTGTGGTGCGTCAGTGGAACAGCAGTCGGACCTGCTGCCTGTACACAGGAGTGCGTGTATGGGGGGTGGGCAGGTTACTATGGTTACTGGGTGACCAGAAACAACTCTTTGTAGTTGGGGTGTCAGAAAGTGCAGGAATTGGTGGACGCACATTTTATGGAATGAAAAATCTCTGCTTGCACAATTTTACTGCAATCTGCATTCGATGCAAATATAGGGCGAGAACTGGCAAGAATCCTTTCAACTTTGGTCATCAGGAGCCAGGCGGTTATAGATTCAAAGTGAGGTTAAGGTATAGGTTCTATAGGGAAGGATCGGGCTTTGGCGCGACATCAACCCCCAACTTCTGGTGTGCATAGACGCTGGGTCGCAGCTTCAGTCTGTCCTCAGGGACCAGCGATCAGTAACTCTGAAATAACTGTATACACGATAGACTGTATCGAAAGCTTTTGATCAAATTACAAAACCAATGCAGCAGGCAGCGCAGCTGGGGGGAGCGGACGCCTGGCTCAGTTCGAGGTCACCCCTTAGTACACGCCTTGGCAGGCGATTGCATGTCCTGAAATGAGTTCACGATTAGATGTCCTCAAATGAGATCACTCTGGCAGCAGAAGGAAACCATTCATCAGGCAGGTAATTGATGGAGTGAAGATTTGAGGAAGGTGCGACACGTTGCTCCTGGAGCCTTCTGGGTGCCGGCGTACCTGTACTATACAGGTGTGCACGGTGGGAGGGGGAGGGGGGGTGGTTGCGAGGGGGCGGGGGTGGTGGTGTTGGAGAGAGGTGGGAGTAGGTGGTGAGATGGGAGGGGGGACGAGAGGAGGGAGGGGGGGGGGTGCTGGAGAGAGATGGGAGGGTGGGGAGGTGGGAGGATGGTGGGGTTGAATGGTGAGGTGAGGTGAGGAAATGGGGATGGGCTGTGGTGGGAGAGGGAGACGGGGTAGTGTGGGGCTGTGGGAGAGAGGTGGGAATGGGAGGGGTGTGTGGGTGAGGGAGGGGGTAGTGTGGGGCGTGTGGGAGAGAGCTGGGAGATGGGAGGGTGTGTGGGAGAGGGTGACAGGGGTAGTGTGGGGTGTGTGGGAGAGAGCTGGGTGATGGGAGGGTGTGTGGTGGAGGGAGACGGGGTTGTGTGGGGTGTGTGGGAGAGAGCTGGAGATGGGTGGGGTGTGTGGGAGAGGAGAGGGGTGTTGGGGCGTGTGGGAGAGGGGGAGTGGGTAGTATGGGGTGTGTGGGGAGAGAGGAGAGCGGGGGTAGTGTGGGGTGTGTGGGAGAGGGAGACTGGGTAGTGTGGGGTGTGTGGAGAGGCTGGGAGAGGGAGGGGTGTGTGGGAGAGGGAGACGGGGTAGTGTGGGGTGTGTGGGAGAGAGCTGGGAGATGGGAGGGGTGTGTGGGAGAGGGGGTAGTGTGGAGTGTGTGGGAGAGGAGAGGGGGTAGTATGGGGTGTGTGGGAGAGGGGGACGGGTTAGTGTGTGGTGTTTGGGAGGGGCTGGGAGATGGGAGGGGTGTGTGGGAGAGGGAGAGGGGTAGTGTGGGGTGTGTGGGAGAGAGCTGGGAGATGGGAGGGGTGTGGGGGGGGGGAGAGGGGTAGTTGGGGTGTGTGGGAGAGAGCTGGGAGATGGGAAGGGTGTGTGGGAGAGGGAGAGGGGGTAGTGTGGGGTGTGTGGGAGAGAGGTGGGAGATGGGAGGGGTGTGTCGGAGAGGGAGAGGGGGTAGTATGGGGCGTGTGGGAGAGAGCTGGGAGATGGGAGGGGTGTGTGGGAGAGGGAGAGGGGGTAGTATGGGGCGTGTGGGAGAGAGGTGGGAGATGGGGAGGGGGTAGTGTGGGGTGTGTGGGAGAGAGGTAGGATACGCAATATTTCCCATTTTCATCACCCCCCCCCACGCCACCTATGTTCTTTCTGTACAAAGGTTACATAGATTAGGGGGGCATCCAAAGTTTTCAGCATTTTCAGTCATACAAAGAATATGGCGGGAGGGACGGGGTGTCAGTCAAGTATGACTTTTATGATTTAATAAAATGTTGCTATTTAAAGCGTTCATACTCTTGTCTTTATGTTCTGTAGTTAAATGTTGACGTGTACTACTTGGGGGGGGGGGGGGGCAGGGAGGGGACGGTCTGGCAAAGTAGCCCTCATTAACATCAAGTAAGATATTAATACAAACAAGGAAGCGTATTCTTCAGTGTTATGTGTGGTCTACTCTAATGTATGGGGCTGAGACATGGACAATCTCTAAGAAAATGTACAAACGTTTAGCAGCATTTGAGATGTGGACTTATTGAAGGATGATGAAAATATCATGGACAAAGAAGATCACCAACAAAGAAGTTCTCAGAAAAATTAAAAATAAGAAAAGCTTGTTTGCCACTATACAGACAAAGAAACTTATTTATTTTGGCCACATCATTCGTCAGAATTCAATATACCGTACATTGTTGGAAGGGAAGGTGAATGGCAGCAGAGGGAGAGGGAGACCAAGAACATCATGGTTTACAAATATCTCACAGTGGACAGGCTTGAATTATTCACAGTCTATCAGAACAGCACACCATCGGGACAAGTGGAGAACCATTGCATCCAACCCTCGACTAGAGGACGGAACTATTGATTGATTGATTGAACGGCCCTCTGGTCGTTCTGTGACGTCATTGTGATGCGTGTTCACTGTGTAATTCAAGACCGGTTGCGGTAGCCGATTCGATCGAGCGTGGGCCTCGCATGCGGAAGGTCAGATGTTTGGTTGCCGATCGAGTCAAACCAATGACTTTAAAATTGCGACTTGTCGCTTCCTAGCCTGGCCTTTGGCATTAGTAGGATCGGATAAGGAACGGTTAGCTCAATGTCAGGATGAGGTGACTGAGTGGGATATCAGTTCATGGACAGTGGCCTTATTTCCCAGTGGTGCAGCACTATAATGTCGCCATGAGTGCACACTGTCACAAGTCGGTACCCGTCCTGATATAACGTTAGATGTTGCCAGGACGTAAAACTCCAACAACGAACCTGTAATTGCGATTGTTTGGTGAGTTTGTCGGCAGGGTGTTAGTAACTGGTGCTGTTAGTGTAGGAGAGCAATCAATGCCTGCTGAATGCTTGACACGGGACACGTGACACAAAGCTTCGAATAAACTTCTGAACGTATAGTAAAGTGTCTAAAGTGATCACTGATGGAACACTATCACCACAGACACGCACAGGCACACTATGTGGACATGAAGAAACACACCACTACACAGACACATACAGGCACAGTGCACAGATATGAAGAAACACACCACTACACATACATATGTACAGTCACATTACTACACAGACACACACAGGCACAGTGCACAGACATGAAGAAACACACCACTACACAGACACATACAGTTACAGTGCACAGACATGAAGAAACACACCACTACACAGACACATACAGGCACAGTGCACAGACATGAAGAAACACACCACTACACAGACACATACAGGCACAGTGCACAGACATGAAGAAACACACCACTACACAGAAACACAGGCACAGTGCACAGACATGAAGAAACACACCACTACACAGACACATACAGGCACAGTGCACAGACATGAAGAAACACACCACTACACAGACACATACAGGCACAGTGTGTGGATATGAAGAAACACACCACTACACAGACACATACACATACAGGCACAGTGCACAGACATGAAGAAACACACCACTACACAGACACATACAGGCACAGTGCACAGAGATGAAGAAACACACCACTACACAGACACATACAGGCACAGTGCACAGACATGAAGAAACACACCACTACACAGACACATACAGTTACAGTGCACAGACATGAAGAAACACACCACTACACAGACACACAGGCACAGTGCACAGACATGAAGAAACACACCACTACACAGACACATACAGTTACAGTGCACAGACATGAAGAAACACACCACTACACACAGACACATACAGGCACAGTGCACAGACATGAAGAAACGCACCACTACACAGACACATACAGGCACAGTGCACAGACATGAAGAAACGCACCACTGCACAGACACATACAGTTACAGTGCACATACATGAAGAAACACACCACTACACACAGACACATACAGGCACAGTGCACAGAGATGAAGAAACACACCACTACACAGACACATACAGGCACAGTGTGTGGACATGAAGAAACACACCACTACACAGACACATACACATACAGGCACAGTGCACAGACATGAAGAAACACACCACTACACAGACACATACAGGCACAGTGCACAGACATGAAGAAACACACCACTACACAGACACATACAGGCACAGTGCACAGACATGAAACCACACTACCAGACACATACAGTTACAGTGCACAGACATGAAGAAACACACCACTACACAGACACACAGGCACAGTGCACAGACATGAAGAAACACACCACTACACAGACACATACAGGCACAGTGCACAGACATGAAGAAACACACCACTACACAGACACATACAGGCACAGTGCACAGACATGAAGAAACGCACCACTACACAGACACATACAGGCCACAGTGCACAGACATGAAGAAACACACCACTACACAGACACATACAGTTACAGTGCACATACATGAAGAAACACACCACTACACACAGACACATACAGGCACAGTGCACAGACATGAAGAAACACACCACTACACAGACACATACAGTTACAGTGCACAGACATGAAGAAACACACCACTACACAGACACATACAGTTACAGTGCACAGACATGAAGAAACACACCACTACACAGACACATACAGGCACAGTGCACAGACATGAAGAAACACACCACTACACAGACACATACAGGCACAGTGCACAGACATGAAGAAACGCACCACTACACATACATATGTACAGACAGACACACATACAAACACATTCCTAAACATACACACACATACACACATTACTACACAGACACAAATACAAACATTCCTACAAACACATATAGACACACACATACACATTACTACACATACACACATACAAACACATACACACATGCCCACACATACACACATTACTACACAGACACACATACAAACACATTCCCACAAACACATACACACATTACTACACAGACACACTTCGTTGACACGTAATGGAATACATTTCTTACTGCCTCACAAACCACACATCCTTCTAGATACCATCTTTACTCACCGTCCCAGACCTCACTCCACCCCTCCACACCCCCAGCCCCTGCCCCACCTACTTTCCCACGACCTGATTGTGAGCTGTTCAGAAGCTTTGGTGTTTGCGTTCACCTTGACTGCAGCCTGTCTATTGTCAGCATGTCCGGCTTCACCTGTAAGTGTAACTATACATGATCTGCAGTCTTATCTAGAATAACGCGCTTGTATTACTCCCTCTTCGCTGCACCCACCTCACCAGATAAACTGCCGCATAGACAGGTAGGTGCAGTGGGGTGTACTGATCTCCCCAGGTTGGTTGGTTGTTGGAATTTTACGTCCTGGCAACATCTATGGTCATACCAGGATGGGTACCAACTTATGACAGTGCGCACCCATGGTGACTATTTAGTGTTGCCCCACTGGGAAATCAGGCCGCCAGCACCATGACCCAATATACCACTAAGTTACGGTATCCTGAGACTGACCTAACCAGTCCTTGCCCTATCCTATTAATGCCGAGTCCCAGGCTATGAAGCGACTATGAGCGACAAGTATCAATTTTATAAGTCATTGGTTTGACTCGACCGGGAACCAAACTTCCGACTTTCCGCACGTGAGGCCCACGCTCTGCCGATTCAGCTACCACACCCAGTTGGCTCCCTAAGTAGATCAGTGTCCAGCGTTTCACCGGTGTCGCAGTTTAAAAGGGTACATGGTTTAAAACGGGGCTTTTCACTGTGCGCATGCTTTTCTGCCTGATTGAGATTGTACACAAGTTTAATGACTAGTTAACTGTTTGTTAACTTGTTAGTGCAGAGGATAATATATACAATTAAGCATAAAATAATCACTAGAATGATTCATGAAGGAATCCTTGCTTGTCTCACCCTAGAATTCCAGAGAGCTCCTCCAGAGATAGAAGCAGAAATTCAGACAAGATTTCAGGCTTGCCATTCAACTTTGACACATGCGCATTGCGAAAAGCCCGTTTTAAACCGGGTACCTTTTTAAACTGCGACACCGAGCTAGGCGTCCATACGCAGTGCCTTTAATTAGTTGAACGCATCTACGACGTTCACGGCATGTTCACGTGCAGACTGACAATGCCCTGATTAATGGTGCGTCTTACTGCTCGGTACCAGCGGAATGGAACACTCATTGTCGTCTGCTGAATGGTGCGGAGAATGGCCGATGCTAAAAAGGCGCGTTTGTTTATTTATGACATGCGCAGACGACAACACACCCGAGGCTGCCGCGTTCCCGCGCAATCCGCGCGACGCGCCACCAGCGGCAGTGCGGCGAACTAACTAAGCGCCCAGAGCGTTGACGCTGACCGCCGACTCCCGTAGCGCCACCTGTGAGGATCAAGCCGCAACTACAGATTCTCTGCTGTGGGACATCATGGGATGATGGCCCGACGCTGAGTCTTCTAGACATGAAGCATTTGTTTATTTGTTTAATGATCCCCTGCACACAAAAATAGACATCGGCTATTGGGGGTCATTCAGTGGTTAGACATATCTGAATTAAAAATATATATATATTTCAAACAAGTAAAATAGAGCACAGAAATGTCTGCTTCAAGCAGGTTTATTCCGCCATGTCACAGGTTTAGTTTCAGAGTGACCTGTCTACTGCCCAGCTGGGTCACATCTAAAGGCAGCATTCCTTACACGCGGTACGCGGTATGCGGCATGCGAATGCGAATGCGGCAAAAAATGGAAAAGCATCTAAGTGAATGGGGGTGCTTCCATGCCTCCGAATGCAAATGCAGCAACTGAATCGGTCCTTGTAGCCATCGGTGCGGCATGTGAATGCCAAACGCAAGGGGAAACCCACCAGCTGGTGTGTCTCCCGTATGGTATCGAAACTCCCGTTACTCGCTGCCCCTCCAACGACCCGCCCCCGCGTTCTCCCTCCATCTCCGCCTCTCCCCACAGCTCCTAACTCCATCACCCCTCACCACGGCCTTTCCCCGCCTCGGCACTCACATTTATACAAAACCACCTCGCCGCATTCCGCGTGAAAGGAATCAACCCGTTCGCATGCCACATTCGCATGCCGCAGAACTTTGGGCAGTACATTGTAGTGACTGCCCCTACTAGCCTGCTGCCACCTGTTGCAGTCCTGCTGCAACAGGACAGCGTAATCACTGCCGCCACCATGTGGTAGTGGCGCTCATTATGGACTACTATAATAGTTCCAAAACCGCTTCTTGTGCGAGAGGTGGAATCGATCCCCAGTCAAGCCAAAGAAGGTGCTCAGCGGATATCAACAAAACCACACATCAATAATTTTGTTAAATTTAAATTTGTTAAATTTGCATTGACGCTGTATTTATACTGTCCATAGCATATAAGCCCGGGTATTCAGGCTTGTTTCCAATGCTGGCCAGCTGTAGTGTTGGTGCTATCTTATCACACAGTAGCTGCCAACCATCTGTTGTGTACAAGCATATAATATGTAAATAGAGTAGGATAGTCTAGGGATAGAGTAGAAGGAAAACAATTATCAAAAAACCACTAAAAAACTAGAATAGAATTACTAATCACAAATAAATACTATAAGAAAATCAAACCGATAACTGCCCAGCATTGTAAACAAGCCCGATCATCCGAGCGTATATGTTATGGACAGCATAAACACCCCATCAACAACTTTTTTTTAAACTAAAAATTACAAAATTGAAACTTTTTGATGGCATACTACTATGTTGTCTTGTGCATGGAATTGTTGGGATATGGGCAACGACTGGTTGGCTCCGTTTGAGGATAATGTGACTGAGTGGGGCAGTATTATGAAGGCCCAGTTGGACTTTAGATCTGTGTTTATTCTGGGAACGTATTGAGATTACTGTCAATGCCAGTAACTGCTGAGGTATGCTGAATATTGCCTTCCATGATCAGTGACTAGCAGGCCAGAGGAACGGTGGTGGTAAGCGCTAAGGTATATTGTATGGTATAGCACAGTGTGCAGACTGGCATCAGAAATGGCGGTAATCGCTATGGTATATCATAAGGTATTTCACTGGATAGAGGAAGTGGCGATAATCGATGTGGTATATCAGAATGTATATATAGCACAGTGTGGGAGACTGAATAGAGGAACAATGGCAGTAATCGCTATGGTATATCAGAAGGTATAACACCGTGTGCAGACTGGCATCGGAACAATGGCGGTAATCACTATGGTATATCAGAAGGTATAGCACAGTGTGGTGGACTGGCATTGGAAAAATGGCGGTAATCACTATGGTATATCAGAAGGTATAGCACAGTGTGGCAGACTGGCATGAGGACAATCGTGGTAATCACTATGGTATATCAGAAGGTATAGCACAGTGTAGGAGACTGGATAGAGGAACCGTGGCGATAATCGCTATGGTATATCATAAGGTATAGCACAGTGTGCAGACTGGCATCGGAACAATGGTGGTAATCGCTATGGTATATCATGAGGTATAGCACATTGTGGGAGACTGGACAGAGGAACAGTAGTGGTCATCGCTATGGTATATCATAAGGTATAGTACAGTGTGGCGGACTGGCATCGGAACAATGGCGGTAATCGCTATGGTATATCACAGTATGGCAGACTGACATGGGAACAATTGTGGTATATCATATATATCTACAGTATATCATAAGGTATAGCTCAGTGTGGATGACTGACCAGAGGAACAAGTCAGTCAACTTTATACACAGAGCATGGGGCTGTGAACACCCCAAACACCAGGTCACCTCATAACTCACACACCAGCCACCAGGGGACAGGCCTCACCAGCGAAGGCGCTCAGAGAACGACAACACATAAGTAATGCGTTCATGCTTTGTGCCATCAACGCGCTTCCTCCATGTTTGTTTGTTGGGGTTTTATGTCCAATCAACATGTAAGGTCATATCAAGATGGGTACCGACTTGTGACAGTGCGCACTGCTGGCGACTATTTAATGCTGCCCCACTGGGAGATCAGGCCACCAGCACCATGACTTGATATCCCACTCAGTCACATTATCCTGATTCTGAACTAACCAATTCTTGTCATATTCTATTAATGCTGAGCGCCAGGCTAGGTAGCGACAAGTATATATTTGGTAAGTCACTGGTTTGACTCAGCGGGGTATTTGAACTCCGGATATTCCGCATGGGACGCCTGCGCTCTAACCGATTCAGTAACCGCTGTCCGGTGCTTTCCCCATGAGTGAGCGCTTCACACCTCGTGTCACCAGAAGTAAATGAAGCGTCACTTGGTTCTGCCCAGCTTCCCAAGGCTACCAGAACACAACCGAAGATTTCCTGTCATCTGTTAATTTAAAAAGAAAATAAGCCCACTCCCTTTTCTGTAATTCACAACGAGACGGGGTGGCATATTCTGGAATTTTAATCAGTAGAACAGACAGTTACATAGTAAACAATGCGAATCGGACGTCGGCAATCTCAACCCCACCGCCACTCCCTTTTCTGTAATGGAGTCTTTTATTCATGTGAACAATTTGTCGCCACGCTCACGGCGCTACCATTCAAACCTTGAACATTGATTGTTGTTTTTTTCCTGCGATCAGCACAAAATATATGACGTAATCACATAATGGTGGGATGGTGACTAATTTTAACAGCGGGACATTGTGAGGAAACCGGATGTATGTGTGTTTTTTATGAGACTCATATGTTTGTGCAGAACCGGGGCTTAAGCAGGCTATGAAGTCTGTGGTCAGAGAAAAACATAAAGGCGCTATGACGCATACCAAACAATTCAAAATTCACTATGTATTTTAATATTTTATTTGACATCAAAGTACAAGGAAGATATTACCTTTATCTCCACAACTGATTCATCAAAGGCTGTGGAATGTGCTGTCCTGTCTGTGTGAACGTGCCTATAAAAGACCCCTTGCTGCTTATCGGAAAGAGTAGCCTATGTGGCGGCAGCGGGTTTCTTCCAAAGAAATTATATGTCAGAATGACCATATGTTTGACATCCAATAGCCGATGATAAAAATCAATGTGTTCTAGAGGTGTCGTTATATAAAACAAACTGTCCTCTTTTTTTTTTTACCATTATCACGCAAGGTAACTAAAACAAATTTTTAAAAGGCACTATTTTTTAAGAATGTGCTCAGGGGGTCGATCTGCCGCCCCCTCTCTAGCTATGCCATGGGTTTAGTTGGGTGATTTCTGCGGGAGGTATTAGGGGGGGGGGTTGTTTTGGGGGGGATGGAGGTGTTATTTAGTCATTCGGTGGTCATATGTAGTAGATGACTAAATTCCAGTTGGACTGCCCTTGAAATGTCACCAATTCTTTTCTGATTACACCTCTAGTTGCTTGTTTGGTCTACGACTGAATCGTGGGGTGCTGAAGAATACAAAAGAAATGTGTTTTATTGGGTATTATTACTTGAGGGTGAAGGGATGAATAGGGTAACATTAAAATGTCTCCCCCCCCCCCCACACACACACACAAAGGCCATGGTGCTGGCAGCCTGGTCTCCTAGTGCGCCATTAGTGCGGGCTGTCACAAGTCGGTACCCGTCCTGATATGACCTTAGATGTTGCCAGGACGTGAAACTTCAACAACTAACCAATTTACCATGACCCTTAGTTGGAGTTAGCAAAGTGTGCGCGCAGGGCGGCTTCAAGCCATGGGTCATCCCTGCTTTTATTACCAGAGGTTCGAGTGACCTACTACTGCGCATCTAGATATTATATTTATATTTATATATAATATATATATATAATCTAATATGTCCCATGACAGCAAAAACTTAAGCTCTGATACTATCTTGAAGTGGTTAACACTGTGTCAAATGACAATTCGACTCACAAACCATAGCTGAACTTACATGAGGCGATACAGTCCAGTTGGTGCCAGGTATGTGTGAAGTGCCTGTCACACCTTACCGGATTGAGTACCGGACACAACCGGACAAAGAATTTTCTAGTCCGGTGGTGTTCGGTATCAATATGTACCGAAATGTGTCGAAATGTTGCGCTTTCAGGTCAAAGGCCGACGGACTAAACGGACGCTAAACGGACAAGGAACGTACATTAACGAATAGCCATCAGACAATAACCGGATGACGGACCGACCGGACATGTACCGGACTGTTCACGGACGCGCCGAAAACATATACTGACCGAATTCTCGCAACACCCTCAACGGACTCTGCAGGAAGCAAACCGGAGACATAACGGATGGGTACCGGACATGACCTGGACAAAACAGACTAAACGGACTTAAAACGGACACCAACCAAGTCAGTCCGGCGGTGTCTGGTACAAGTTTTGTGCATGTTCAAAACTTGCCACCAGACACCACCGGACAGAGAACGGACACGCCGGATGCATACTGTATATAAAACAGACATTGACGTATTTCACCGGACAGTGTCTGTTTTCTATCCAGTACCCCAATCCAGTAAGGTGTGACTGAGCCTTTAAGCCATCAGCAATCAATCATGTATACATACATACACATGTATGTACATATATATATATATATATATGTAAATACATTAAAAAAGAATTAATATGTGGGTTTGGGTTATGAAAATGGGAAATATTACACTTAGAATAGGATTCGAACACCAAACATGTTGCCACTCCGGGGCTAGCATGCTAACCATTACACTACCTAGGGTCCCATGGTTCAATCACCCTAACCACGCCTACCGGTCTATGTGACTCCTTGCCTGAGAGGTCAATGCAGACTACTACACTCGTCCCCCTGGAATCTTTTATTTTGGTCCATTAGTTGTTTAAGCAGGGAAATTTCAATCGTGGACGATTGTCTTCCTCAATTGTAAGTCTTTTAAATGGTTTACATATATAAGTTGGTACTCCAAAGTGATTTTATATTTTAATGTTTCAGTGTTTAAAATTATATTGGTGTATAGATCTTTTAAATCTGATTCCAATGATATAAAATGTATATATATCTCTTGAAAGGCTCTGAAATTATGAGGTTTAAAAGATTCATTTTTCACCCTTATTTGTGCACATTTTCAAATTAGGGAAATGTAGGTTTTTAAGGCCCCAACACAAAAGCTATGTTGCGTATAATGTGTCCAATATTAAAGAATCTCACTCTGTATAGCACAAATAACAGGCTCCATTTTGTTCAGACCATTAGCTTTGTTATTCTTTCAGATATTTCATGCTAAACTTGCTAAATTCCTTAATTTCTACTGAATATCATCAGGGTTAATGATAGATTCTTTGAACCATCATAACTTCTGTTCTACTTACACCATCACTCTATTCCAAAATAATCAGAATCAAAAGCTCTATATGATCGTTCATGTTTAGAATTAATATGAGGCATTGCTAGCTGACTACCGGTCTAGGTCGCAAAGACATTAACTTTATTTAGATGGTTAAACAGATTCCCTCAGGTGACAATAAACTTCAGAAATGTCTTCCATATCTGGCACCTTCCATACTCTAAAGTCATCGTTGATAGGTGCCACATCAAGCTTTTTCTGCCGAAACCGAGGCTTCAATCATAGCCATGTTCGTCGCTCCAGTGTGGGAGACAGGAAGACATGGTCATTTCTCAGACTAACCTTGCCGAGTATGATACAAATCTCAACCAAATATTATTCTGGAAAACTTGAGCTTTCTGATGATATAATTTTCAGGACAATCCTGATTAATTTTCAAGGAGAATGAACGTCTTAATGTTTTCATTCCTTCCGTTCAATCAAATTTCCCGCTCAAAGACAGCCTTGCTTGATATGCTAATGAAGCCCGGTTTCTTCTCCATCTTTCACTGGTGGTTATTTTTAGCTCAGGTGACCATACTCAGCAAGGTAGCAATTTCAGGGAAGGGAGTGGCTAAGACTGGATGCAAACACATTATGGCAAACATGCACAGAGCTGCTCATGGTACACCCAAACGAATGTTCATTGACTCTAATTTATTTCATCCTGTTAATTAAAAATCAAATACCCTAAAGGACAAAAGAACAGGCATTCATGTCATATTATTTTTTATTTCACACAACGCAGAATTAGTGGAGGTTTGAAGTGGTTTTAGAATGGTTAAATTATTTCAAATTTGGCAATACGGACAGCGTATCCGCCCACTTTGGGGTACCTAATATAAATCATTTAATGTTCACCATTACATACATGCAATGCACTTAGATATGTATACATGTATACACAGGGCAGGTTCACTAACCATATAGCGTGTAACTTGTACACGGTCCTCATTGCGACAATTACTGTCATAGGCGTGATGAAATTGGGAAATATTGTGCCTAGAATAGGATTCAAGGCCACGCCTGTTGCGATTCCGGCGTTAGCATGCTAACTAGTACACCACCGAGGTTCCCCTGGTTCAATCACTCTACCCACGCCTACCTGTCTTTGTGGTTCCTTACCTGAGAGGGCAGACTACTACACTAATCATTACACCACCTAGGTTCCCCTGGTTCAATCACTCTACCCACGCCTACCTGTCTTTGTGGTTCCTTACCTGAAAGGGTAGACTACTACACTAATCATTACACCACCGAGGTTCCCCTGGTTCAATCACTCTACCCACGCCTACCTGTCTTTGTGGTTCCTTACCTGAGAGGGCAGACTACTACACTAATCATTACACCACCTAGGTTCCCCTGGTTCAATCACCCTACCCACGCCTACCTATCGTTGTGGTTCACTGGGGGTCAATCTACACGCCTACCTATCGTTGTGGTTCCTTACCTGAGAGGGCAGACTACTACACTAATCATTACACCACCGAGGTTCCCCTGGTTCAATCACCCTACCCACACCTTCCTGTCTTTGTGGCTCCTTACTTGAAAGGGCAGACTACTACATTACAAATCGAGCAGTGTGGTCTGGTCTAGTTATGTGAGTCACGCGCTGGGGGGCGCCACCTACCACTCCAGCAGTGGCACCCCCCCCCCTCGCACACATCACCACTTGCTGCACTTTTGTTTAAAACTTCTTTTTTTTAATTGTAGTAGGGTGCCATTTATAGTATTAGCCAGAAATTACTGAGCTCAACCAATTACAAATCTAATCTGCCACCTTGCAGCAAGCATTCTAAGCCGAAGTGAGAGAGACAAAATGCAGCAGGAATATCTTCCACTGTTGAAGGATATAGCTGGAGAGGGATATTTCAAAAGATTATGTATGATCAGATATGTTGTCAGGGGGGGGGGGGGGGCTAGTGGGGTGCTCGAGACCCTACCCTTTTTCTTCTTCATATAAAAAGTTCCCTTTTAGTCAAAAGGATTAATTTTCTTCTTTTGTATTAATGTTAGGAGAGGTACCCTTTTTTCAACTGAGCCCCTTACTTTCTTAATGTCTGTGGATGTCACTGATCCTGGTCATGGAACCATAGCCACTGGCTCTTGCAAACAGGGTCAGCGTTAGGAGTTGCGGGGCCCAAGTGGGAACATTTTGTGGCGGGGCCCTCGGGTTCACAGCAAAAGTCTGTTCTAGTGAAATTATTTACAAGACTGGAGTAGATTACTCTAACACAAGCGCCCCTTGGACGCGCGGCCCAATTGAGAGCAATTGGTCCAGTTGGCGTAAAGCCGGCTCTGGTTGCAAACATACGGCAGGTGAAAGTCAAGCTTGGAGTGAAATTCAAATCTGCATTTCTATCACCATAAAAGTTTCACTATGAGTGCTTTAACAATTAGACAACGTAAGTTTCCCGATTGGTGCCGATTTTATTACCTAGTAACCACCGATGCCCCTCGACCCGCCTCAGTGATCTGGCCTCTACTACTTTTCACTAGGTTTTCTCTGTGGTGGAGTGGTTAGAGTGTCTGACTTTTTTCTAGGTCGGACTCCTAATCTGAAGGTTGGTGGTTCGATTCCCCATGCCACTTTGGGTTTCCATCGCTGTGTATAACTTACAGCATCATCAAAAGCTAGTTGCTCTCATACCATGCTTATGTGGTGTGGGAGGTTAAAAATCCCTTAGGTCGGGAAAAGTGTAGGTTCGGGCTTTCTATCGACAAACTGTCTAATGGTGAAAAAATTCTATTCAGACTTATCCATGATAGGCAGTATAAACCTTCAAGAAAGAAAAAAGACCTGCTTACAATCCCAATCCTCCAGCAATTGTTGTTTGACTTTGAGCGGCATTCCTGCTCAAGCAATAATTTATATAATTGATGGATCTGCATAACGGGCCGTTAAAATATTACGTGCCGCTATTTGTGTCAACATTACATAAGCATATTCAGCGCTATACGGAGTGACCCAACCAGCCACGGATGCGATCCAACCAGCCACGGTTGAACTCGTTTGAGCCCGTTTGAACTTGTTTCCGGTACAAAAACTAGGGCACATGGTTGCGATCCAACCAGCCACAGTTGAACTCGTAAGTTGGAAACTGAGCGATAATAGCTGAAAACTCCTGTGCCTCTGCCTGATCAAATGAATGCCAGGGGACCAGGCTAGACTTCCACAGACTGTGAGACAATTATTATTTGACTAGTTTATTGTTCAGACATTATCACATATTTATGTATCTTTTGCACAGATAAAATTGTTTGAAGTATATTTGAAATTTATCTACATTGATTTCTGTTTAAATCACACAATATACTACTTACTTAATGGGAAACTCATCCTGCAAGGGTATGCTCAATATGACCCAGTGGTCAGCCGTTTTTGCTCCTTTCCTCGCTGTGGACCCTACTCCATTAAACACTCTCCCTTGTAGCCTCTGTAACTCTAAAACATACAAGCCACATAACGCTTCAACCTACACACACCCGCCTTCCATATTTGAATGGCCCCTAATCACGAAAATGTTGCCGTGCGAATCTTGGAGGCTACAGATGAGGCTGTACGGGACTATTTCCTATTTTCTGTGTCGGGGCGGTTAAATAAATAAACTACACTGTACAAGGAACGCTTGTAGATAAAATCATTCATGTTCAACTACGCTCACTTTTAACAAATGATTCACTTGTAGACACCAGGTGGCGCCACCACTGCGCGTCTTATTCATTTACCGCTGCCATGTTCCGTCAGGTGGCAGCACCGTATATCAATCAGCCAGGATGATCCCGAGATAAAATGGTCCAGCGATCGATTTGTGTTGGTTATAATTCATGGATTAGCTTTTGCCTATTTATCAACACACGAACGACCTCGACCTTCTTGTTAAAGCTGCATAGTCCGAGGAAGCATCAAATTTTCAGAATCAAAACAATTATCTAGATTTGATTCTACATATCTAACTTAGATACTGATGCACTTATTAAGTATTTGTTGCCACATAGAAGGGAACACTGAGTCGATTGAATAGAACCTGTTACTGCAGAAGCCTATGGTATCAGAGTTTGGCGTACTTGCCAACATTATTTTCACATGTTTGAATTTCAAATATCTCAAAATGTAGCCATTTCAATTAAAAGTTACCTCAAACTAAAGTAAGGTACATTATAATGATCAATTTAATATATTTATCTCAGAAAAATGTTAGAACCTCAAAACCATTGGACTATACAACTTTAAGGTCGGTATAGATGGGCTTTCTGGGAATTTGTTTAGCATAGAAAATTTTCGTGGGAGTTGAAAATACGTAGACCCTACTGGCTGGTATATTTAAAGGGATTATGTTCCTAAAGTTCTAGTTATGCCCATTTCTACCACAGGTGGTGCATGCCACATACTTGTAGTTCCTACTTCTACCACAGGTGGTGCATGCCACACACTTGTAGTTCCTACTTCTACCACAGGTGGTGCATGCCACATACTTGTAGTTCCTAGTTTTTACACAGATGGTGCATGGTACCAGCCTTAGCTCGGCCCACTGACCCAGTTTAGGTTTTCATGGAGTAGTTAGTCTGTCGTCCCTCACTCTCTCAGTCACTTGCTGTCCAGACCCCACTTCGTCCACACCTCTTCTATCACCTCTCCGCTGCCTGACTCCTTGATTATGCCTGTAAAGAGTTGTAGTAGGGGGAGCCTGCCAACATTTCACTTTCTACCTCTTACTCGTCCGTGTCTCCAGCTCGCCGACTGGTCACCACAGGGCAAGGAGGCACGGCCCTTTGACTCAACTCTCCTCATTTCTCTTTCCTCTATACGACCCTTTGTCTTTTTTTTCTCCCAGGCTTACTCCCCCCCCCCCTAATCAAGGGAGTTGTTTGCTTGGGTGAGGCCCTGTTCCTTTTTCACTGTTTCGCTTTTTTCTCACTGCTGATCCCACCTTTACCCATCCCTTCCTCCTGAACCATCTGCTACTGGACACGGGTGCACTGCTATCGGACATGAGTGCACTGCTACTATCGGACTGGAGTGAACCAGTTCCGCTTCAATGACTCTTCATTAATTGTTGCAAAGAACCCCCCGCTTCTACAACTGCCACCACTGAAGTTTACTCTTCATCCAAAAAGCGGACCAATTTATCGGGGACTTTATATTGCTGCAGTTCTGCAGCCTGTAACCGTCAAGGTTACGAACCACCCAAGCGCAAGCAAGCTCTCTCAGTCCAGTGACCCAGTTTAGAGTTGTACCGGGAAACACTTCTCAGGGCCTTCTAAGCAAAGCAATGGTGTGTTACTCTACAGACACAGATTTGTTTATATAAATAGACTATATAGAGCTTTGTATTGTGCTGTCCTGTATCCTGTTGCACTGTGCTAATTATGGCACACCGACAACTAATGCTTTGATACAAGGATGCTTTCAACCTAAATATATTAGTAATATATTTATCTCAGAAAATGATCGAAACTCAATGTCATTGGACTGCGCAACGTTAACAGGCAGGTTGATTTAGCGAAGTCACAAAGCGTAAATAGTCGATAATTTACCTTTGATGATAAAGACAATCTGCTGATGGCATGTACAAAGCTCCCTTCTTCTCAGGAGATCAATAATCATTCAGATCAATAATGTGCAGGTATCGATGATATAAACAGGCACCAGGATAGCTACCTGACAGAACAGAGTGGCCTAAGCAGTAGAGGCACTCGCTTCTTTTGGGACGTCGTAGGATCAATCCCCGGTTAAGTCAAAGTGAAAACTTATAGAATTTATATGTTTCCTTATCTTGCCTGACGCCATGCATTGCCAGGATAGGCAATGTGACTGAATGGAATATCGGGATACGATGGCGGTAATATTATATCCCAATGAGGCAGCACCATAAAGGGACGGTCCATATATACTGATGCTATTCGCAATGTTCGGAAGGGGCGGACGGGGTGTAAATGCCATGTTCAGATTTCTTTTCACGCTCACAGCATCAGTCACAATTTGAGCGATGTTTTTATATCCGGATAGAGGGAGGGGCACGGGAATCAAACCTAATCCTGACATTGGTAGGATTGTGAAAAACGGTGACATTTTGGGTCGTTGCTTCAGTCCTTCCTTAAGCGTCCGTCACCCATTTTGGTAGACAGCTTCGAACCCTGGTTGAGTCAAACCAATGACTTGAAAATTGACACTTGTCGCTTCCTAGCCTGGCGCTCTGCGTTATCAGGATAGGGCAAGGACTGGTTGGCTCAGTGTCAGGATAATGTGACTGAGTGGGATATCAGGTCATGGTGCTGGTTGCCTGGTCTCCAAGTGGGGCAGCACTATAAAGTCGCCATGAGTGTGCGCAGTCACAAGTCGATGCCCGTCCTGATATGACCTTAGATGTTGCCAGGAGGTAAAACTCCAACATCCAACCAATCAGTCCTGAAGGCTCAGTGGAACTCGGAATACCCAGACTGCATGTTCGGATGCGCAGTTGTGTGTGTTTGTTTGTGTGTGTTTGTTTGTGTGTGTTTGTGCGTGTGTGTGTTTGTGCGTGTGTGTGGTTGTGCGTAGGTGTCTTTGTGCGTGTGAGTGGTTTTGTATGTGTGTGATCGTTTGTGTGATTGTTTGTGTGTGTTTGTATGATTGTTTGTGCATGGTTGTGTGTGTTTGTGCATGGTGTATGTATGCTTGCGTGTGTTTGTGTGTTTGTTTGTGTTTGCATGTCTGTTTGTGTGTATGTATGCGTGTGTGTTTGTGTGTGTGTTTGTGTGTGGTTGTGTGTATGTGCCTATGTGTGTGTTTGTGTGTTTGTGTGTGGATGTGTGTTGGCATGTGCTTGTGTATGTGTGTTTGTGCATGGTTGTTTGTGTGTTTATGTTTGCATGCATGTGTGTATGTGTTTGTTTGCGTGTGTTTGTTTGTGTGTATGTGTGTTTGTTTGTGTGTGTTTGTTTGTGTGTTAAGGTTTGTTTGTGTGTGTGTGTGTGTGTGTGGAGGAGTGGGTGTTGCTTAGTAACTGGACCCCACTTTGGATGTGTTCACTTCCCATTATTGATTCTTCCTATGAAGGTAATAAGTATCCTTGGATCTTTCTTTTTTTCTTGCCGTTTTTTTTTGTCGCACTACTGCGTGCCATCTGACATTCTTTTAGTAGTGAGAACAACAACAGAGATTAAACAGAATGAAGGAGGTTATTTATGTGGTGTTTTATGTGTATTTTTTATTGTTGTGACAAATAAACGCGCTATAACTACATCTATCGCGAGCCACCCAGAATAGTTGTTGTGTAAGGACTGGTATAGCCAGGTAGTGGTATGTATGTATATGTGATGTATGAGCATTTTGTGAGTATAAAGGTGTGGAGGGAAATTATTAGTATTATGGTATTATTAATATTATTATATTATTATATCATTATATCTTATATTATTATAGTATTGTAGTATTATAGTATATTATTAACCAATGGGCACTCGTCATGTATTTGCTCCTTCCTAATAGGGGACTGGTGGCGCCCCCACCGGCCCAACCCTAACTACCAGTGCTCCCACTGTCATTCACGCCTGGAAATGATATATACTTGCAGATTAACTTACCATATCCTCTTCTGGCTGATCTAGGTCCTATTGGGCTTCTAATGCCAGCTCATTATGGCAAAAAAGAACTATTATTTTGCAAACATATGGAGGTTGACAGTGCCCTGAAGTCATATAATTGTGGGTGTCCTTTCCAATGTCTATCCAGCCTTCTCTCAAATGCTTCTACTGTTGGTGCTTTAACCACTTGGTCTGGGATATAATACATCTAGTGGGATCTAGTGGAACGGCATTGACAATGCAGCGACTACGTTCAGTGGATAGTACTGTATGTGCCCTGGACCCGGTGGCCGAATTGGTAAAGACTAAGAGTGCTGGCTTCCTGAGCGGAAGGTTGGGAGTTAACCTACCCGAATAAAACGAATAACTTCCTAACTTGATACTTGTCGCTACCTAGCCTGGCATTCAGCATTACTAGGATCGGACAAGGACTGGTTGGCTCAGTATCAGAATAATGCGACTGACTGGGATATCGGGTCATGGTGCCGGCGGCCCGGGAGTCAGACTGGGACAGTAGGATAAAAGTCGCCATGAGTGTGCACTGTCACAAGTCGGTACCCATCCTGATATGACCTGATATGTTAGTAGGGTGTAAAAACACAAACAAACCTTCTAGACCAGATCTTTAATGGGCTGACTGTTATCAGATTGACCACTGAGGGAGATACCCTACTCGGGCCCTTCCTGTGAGAGACGATGGGCTATCCCTGATAACAAGATGACAGTGTACTTCCGTCACAAATATATAGTGCGGAGAAATGGTATAACAATAAAGAACTAAATAAATCGTATAAAAAAGTTTTATATTTTAAGCAGGTAAAATAGAACACAGAAATGTAAGTCAAAAGAGCAAACGAGTATGATAAGATCACAAATGGTATATGACAAACAAAAGCAACAATAAAAAGTTGTATTTCTTTTAGGGAACTTAGGTAGCCTAATGGTTAGGACGCCAGCCCTGGAATGGCAGAAGTATGGGTTCGAATGCCGTTCTGGGCGCACTGTTTTCTTTCGTTCGTACCCCCTCCCCATCGACTGTATGTTTCCTTTCAGACACCTTCTAAAACTACGTTTGTTTTGGAATATAACCCCCCCCCCTCCTCCTCCTCCTCATCCCTCATTTTCCCATTTTCCCTTATTTACCCACATCTCAATATATCACTTTAAAAATACCAAAGTTGGTGATGGGATATGAAAGTTTGTATCAATGAATTATTTTTTTATTAATTGAGTTAACTGATCCAGAAAATAAAGCTTGATAAGTTGTTTACCGCAATGCTCCATCAAATTAATCCAATAGAATTCAATCTTGGTTGCGCTTAACCCAAGCACCCCTAAATGTAGGTCATCTATCCATTCCAGAACAGTAAATGTTTGTCACCCCTTGTCTCTCCCAGCTCACTATATGTAGGTCACCTGTCCGTTCCTGCTCACTAAATGTAGGTCACCTGTCCATTCCAGCTCACTAAATATAGGTCACACATACGTTCCTGCTCACTAAATGTAGGTCACCTGTCCGTTCCTGCTCACTAAATATAGGTCACCTGCCCTTCCTGCTCACTAAATGTAGGTCACCTGTCCGTTCCAGCTCACTAAATGTAGGTCACCTGTCCGTTCCTGCTCACTAAATATAGGTCACACATACGTTTCTGCTCACTAAATGTAGGTCATCTGTCCGTTCCAGCTCACTAAATGTAGGTCACCTGTCCGTTCCTGCTCACTAAATGTAGGTCCCCTGCCCCTTCCTGCTCACTAAATGTAGGTCACCTGTCCATTCCAGCTCACTAAATGTAGGTCACCTGTCCGTTCCTGCTCACTAAATGTAGGTCACCTGTCCGTTCCTGCTCACTAAATGTAGGTCATCTCCATGTGTGTTGCAGTGTTCCACCTGAACGACAAGCTGCCCGCCATCTTCCCAGAGTCGTGCCTGCTCATCACGCTAGGTGTCGTGGTCGGCGTCATCCTCTTCTTCTCCAACAGCAAGGGTTACGAGCTGAAGTCTGACACCTTCTTCTTCTACCTGCTGCCACCCATTATCCTGGAAGCAGGATACTTCATGCCCATTAGGTATGTTCCTTTTGATTTAATACATTTTGTTCCCTCGCTTTGTTCCTTAACAACTAGGTTTTCTTATTTAAAGCTGCATAGCCTGATGACAGCGTCAACATTTTTAAAGCTGCATAGTTTGACGAAAGCATCAAATTTCCAAAACCCAAACAGTAACTTTTTTTCCCATTTGCCAAATAGGCCAAGGGACTGAATTTTCTACTTGCCCAAGTGGCAAAACTACTTGCCCAAGCCCAAGTCAGTCAATTGAATTGAAATCTGCTACTGCAGATCAGAAAAATAATGATTTGCCCATTCAGGCAGATCAGTGAGAACTTCACCTACCCGACTGAGTAAACTAGGTGCCCCGGTCAACCGGAAAGTCCTTATTGTCCTACCCTGCAGTTACCAAGGTTTGATCCAACTTATCCATCTTAGATACCCGTGCAGTTATTAAACACTTGTAGCTGCATATATGGTGTTGCGAAGTCAATTTAATAGAACCTGTTACTGCTGAATCCTATGGTGTCAGAATTTTGACATGCTTGCCAACATTAATTTGGCATGTTTTTACTTCAAATATCTCCAAAGTTAGGATAAAATAAAAGTTACTTCAAAAATAAAGCTGCATAGTCCGATGAAAATATAAAATTTTCAAAACCAAAACAATTATATAAATTTGATTCTGAATATCTAACTTAGATATGGTGCACTTATTAAACATTTGTCACCACATAGAACAGAATACTGAGGCAATTGAATAGAACCTGTTACTGCAGAAGCCTATGGGGTCAGAGTTTTGGCGTGCTTGCCAAAATTAATTTTGCATGGTTCCACTTCCAATATTTCAAAAGTTAGCCACTTAAAATAAAAGTTACTTCAAGCTAAAGTAAGGTACATAATAACGATCAACCGAATGTATTTATCTCAGAAAATTTCAAAAACTCAAAACCATCGGACTATGCAACTTTAAGTAAAGTAGATTATAATGATTAATCTAATGTATGTATCAGAAACTGAAAGAACCTGAAAACCATCAAATTGTGCAGCTTTAAACCAAAAAAATTATCTAGATTTGATTCTATATATCTAACTTAAATAGTGGTGTACTTATTAAACATTTGATGTTGCGTAGAAGGAAATACTGAGTCAACTTAATAGAACCTGTTACTGCAAATTGGTGTTGTTAATTATTGCCTATGACTTCAGAGTTTTGGCATGCTTACCAAAATTAGTTTGGCATGTTTGAACTTCAAATATATATCTCAAAAGTTAGTCATTTAAGATAGACGCCTCTTCAAACTAAAGTAAGGTAGATTATAACAATCAACATAATATTTATCTATTAAAAAGACAGATAATACAGTCACAACTAGACAGATAATACAGACACAATTATCAGTGGAATGGAGCTAGGATAGTGCTTGGAGCGCACTGTATGAAACCCGACTTCTACGAATTTTCCGCGATTCCCTGCCTATAGACTACATCACGGTTCCGACTGCGCATGCGCTGAAAACGGCCGTGGGAGCAAAGGAAAGGTGTATGGCCATTGACTTTGCCTACACGCGCATTGAAAAATGTCAGTTTTATTCAAAATTAATAGAAATCCAAAGCCCTAACCTTATAAATCTAATATAATCTTTTTGTTAAACATGTTTTCTATATGTGTTCCAAGCGGTTTGTCTCTAGGTGGTGTGGTTTTATCAATATTTTACTTTTTCTGTATGGAGATTGTTCACTGCCATTGACAATGCATTGAGTACTCTGGCTATAGCTCTAACACTAGTCTGAGTGCCTAGATCTTTCTAAATCTAAATGCAGATGGCATAAGGTGTGCTGATTATATTGATGTAAATGCAATGCTGGATAAAAGATTGATATCTTAATTTATTATATATATTTTTTTAGTTAGTATTCTATGTTTCAAACAAGAGCTGAGATGAGCTGAAACTAGCACATTTCATAGCTGCACCCAGGGTATTAGCATGTGCCATGTGCTTTTGGGGGGGTTGTTTTGCTCTGATGCATCCCACAATGCACCACGCCGCTGGAACCATGATGTAGTCTATTGGAGAATATCCTCGTTTTCTCAGAAATGTCACGATATTGGACAATATAAGACAATAATTATCAGAATATGGATTATTTATAGACTCCTCGCTATAGATATCCGTTGGTTTTTTGGCAAGATACCACTTTCATTCCTGTTAAAAGTAACTAAGACAGTTAATGAAATCAGAGTACATATACATATATATTGTAAATGGCTGAAAGACCAGTGCCACGGCGCTGACAAAAGACTTTATGCAATGAATAAACTATATTATGACAACAAAATTGATTACCCCCATTAAGCCTTTAAGGATGGGAGCGCCCAGGTGCACCCACAGATTTTGCACATTTACAGTCCGGATCCGCCCAAATGCACTTGCAATCGGGTAGCACTGTATTTCTGATATGATCTACAAATTATCAAGAAACCATATCTAGAAAAGCAATTCAACTACAGGTGCAGCGGGGCTATAAGCGCGTGGAACTTACAGGTGCAGCCGGTCGCTGTGATCTCTAAATGAAAGGGCTAAGTAATTATTCACCCACTAAAGGCCCTGTCACATTACGATGTATGGCGGTGGCATATGCGTAACGTGGTGCAATAATTTGAAAATCGTTATAGGTCGAGATAAGCCAACCTTTTTGCACTGCGGGAGGTCCCAGCGACGTATGAAGCATATGCGTAGCCTATGCCTAACCTATGCCTAACCTATGCCTAACCTATCCCGAACCTATGCAGAACCTATGCCTAACCTATGACGGTGTATGCAAAGCATATGACGACCTATACGCGGCGTACTGGGACGTTTGTTGACGGTTACAGGTGACAGGTGTAGCGAATGATTAACCTTGCCGACGTATGGCCACGGTATGCGTAACCTATGCAACGTACGTCCAGTGTACGCCCAGTGTATGAGAACTGTATGAGCCACACGCCGGCATAGGTTTAACATTTTGAACATGCACAAAATTATTTTTGGCGGCTCGACCTACGCCGACCTATGACGACCTATGAAAAGCGTATATGACCTATGTCCAATCTATGCGTAACCTATGATGGCGTATGCCGATGTGTTGGTCGAAAAGCGGCTACGTCGGCATACGCTAACGCTATACCTCATAGTGTGACAGCCCCTTTACTATTTACAGGCAGCGCTCACTGAAGTCTATAATTATAAAGTTAAATCTAAAGTGAGCTAAATCACATAAATCACTTATATAAAACGTTGTGTGCTACAAAGTGCATTCACCTGCCGTTAAACATGCCTGTAGCTAATAATAGATCCTTCTCAGTTTACATGTGCGAACTGGTTGGGACATGTAAATGAGACATGTCAGCACACATGGAGGCTGGGTTGTGCGCTAAATATATGTGAAGTGGGTGAGCATCTGGGCGAGCTTAGGCATTTGCGGGCCTAGGACGAGTGACATGCACTTCTTTGCGGGTCACTCACCTACTTGGGCCTGCAAATGCCGTAGGTGCTGAGAAAGGACTGGTTATTCGTCCCCCCCCCCCACTAGGTGGTGCCTGCTAGCATATCTATTGGCTTGCCTGTGAGGGAAGGACATTCGAGCACTGCGCTCCAGCCCGTCGGATGTGCCTCAGGCATCCTCCCGACGTTAAATTATATTTATTTATATATAGATTTGGTTCTCATTGATCTTTACTAACTTTAATATCTAATTATATGTGATTCGCTATTATACTATTCAGCCAGATATTAGAATTATTTCGGATATTAAACTATCAATTCCATTTAATCCACTGGTCCCTTACCTCCTTTTGCTACACAAGCCATCTCATCTCTATTATGATCATTAGATTATTTACCATGTATGAACGGTTAAACGGGTAGTTGAATCAGTAAGAGCGCTGACTGGCTTGACGTGCAGAAGGTCATCGGTTTGAACCTCGACTGCTTGAAACCAATGACTTACCAAATTTATACTTGTCACTACCTAGCCTGGTGTTCGCCATTAATAGGATAGGATAAGAACTGGCTCCATATCAAGGTACTAAAACTAGGTAGAACATTGGGTCATGGCATCGGCATCCCAGTCTTTCAGTGGGGCAGCACTATGAGGTCATCATGAGTGTGCACGGTCACAACACAGTACCTTAAGACAATATCATAATATTACTTTAGATTTTACCAGGAGATAAAACCCCAAGAAACAAAATCAAACAAACCCAATGTATCTGCTCTAAGACCTAAAAGATATTCTGTTGAATAAACAAACCCTTCAGCAAGAAGAAGCGGAATCAGTTTCAGGTTACATATGTAGCTTCAATTCACAGGTCGTTCTTCGACAACTTTGGGACGATTATGTGCTTTGCTGTGCTGGGAACGCTGATCAACACCTTCCTGATCGGCTTCTCGCTGTACGCCTTCACTGCGGATGTGCTCAACATCATCCACCTGAACTTGGACGTGCTGCACTGCCTCGTCTTTGGGGCGCTCATCTCCGCTGTCGACCCCGTCGCGGTTCTTGCGGTCTTTGATGAGGTCCAGGTCAACGAGGTCCTCCACATCTGCGTCTTCGGGGAGTCACTGCTCAATGATGGCGTCACGGTGGTGAGTTCAGAGCGCTTTGTTCATTGACTGACTAACTGCAGACTTACTGATTGATTGATTAACTGTAGATTTGTTGATTGATCGATTAACTGTTGATTTGTTGATTGATCGATTAACTGTAGATTTGTTGATTGATCGATTAACTGTTGATTTGTTGATTGATCGATTAA
Organism: Branchipolynoe longqiensis; assembly: GCA_030323885.1. Taxonomy (NCBI): domain Eukaryota; kingdom Metazoa; phylum Annelida; class Polychaeta; order Phyllodocida; family Polynoidae; genus Branchipolynoe; species Branchipolynoe longqiensis. The sequence continues at coordinate 6,221,312 of CM059194.1, read as the reverse complement.
CTGTTGATTTATTGATTGATCGATTAACTGTTGATTTATTGATCTGTTGATTGGCTGAATAAAGTTCCAATGATTTTTTAAAGATGATTTATAGAATTTTTGTCATTTTCTGAGATAAATATATTAGGATTATCCTTATAAGTTACTTTACTTTAGTTTGAAGTAACTTTGCTTTAAATTGACTAACATATGAGATATTTGAAGCGCAATCATTGAAAGTTAATTTTGGCATGCAGGTCAAAATCTGACCCCATAGGCTTCATCAATAATGGGTTCTATTTAAGTAAAGCTGCATAGTCCGATGAAATATCAAATTTTCAAAACCAAACCAATTATCTAGATTTGGTTTTACATATCGAACTTAGATACTGATGCACTTATTAAGCATTTGTTTCTCCATATAAGGCAATACTGAGTCAATTTAACAGAACCTGTTACTGCAGAAGTCTATGGTGTCAGAGTGTTGGCAAGCTTGTCAAAAGTAATTTTCCATGTTTGCACTCAAAATATTTCAAAAGTTTACCATTTAAAATAAAAGAAACTTTGAACTAATGTAAAGTAGATACTATTGATCGATCTAATATAATTAAGTTTTTTCCCCACCCGCCCTTACTTTTATTTTAATTAAATTTTATTTGTTATTATTATTTTTTATTTATCTACTCTTCATAGGGTGGAGGGCTCTTCGGGCCTCTCTTCCTCTTCCCTTGTGTTTGATGAATAAACAGAACCTTTATTAGTCTCAGTTCGCATGCGTCTTCTTTCCTAGCCATGTATCAATTTGGCATGTTTTCACTTTCTAGCTAAACCTGCCCCCGTCATTTAATTCTTCGTTCACCTACCAACCAGTGGCCGAATGAGTAGAGCGTCCATCTCCTGTTCTGGGAGATTGGGAGATCCGAACCCATGAGTTTATTGGTTCGAATCCTGGTCGAGTCAAACCAATGACTTACAAATTGATACTTGTCGCTTCCTAACCTGGCGCTCGGCATTATTAGAAAAGGGCAAGGACTGGTTGGCTCAGTGTCAGGATAATGTGACTGAGTGGGATATCAGGTCATGGTGCTGGCGGCCTGGTGTCCCAGTGGGGCAGCACTATAAAGTCGCCATGAGTGTGAACTGTCACAAGTCGGTACCCGTCCTGGTATGATCTTAGATGTTGCTAGGACGTAAAACAACAAAAACAAGCAAACTTTGTTCCCCTTTACCTCTTCGTGGAAATTACAAATGTGAAATTGAAGCAAGTTGTGGAAACTGTATAAATAGCTTTTAGCGGAAGAGACCTGGGTAACAGTCTACGAAGAAAAGATTGATGAAGATAAGTAAGATAAGTAAAAAAGAAAGCCTGTAAGGATACACAGAATTTAACTTCCCTGTGTGGACCAATCAGGGCATACCGGGCGCAGTGGCTGAATCGTTAAGAGCACACTGGCTCGGTTTCCATGTGGGAGGTTTTGGGTTTGAACCCCCGCTGGGTCAAACCAATGACGTACAAAATTGATACTTGTCGATACCTAGCCTGGTGCTCAGCATTAATAGGATAGGGCAAAGACTGGTTAGCTCAGTGTCGGGATAATGTGACTGAGTGGGAAATTGGGTCATGGTGCCGACGGCCTGGTCTCCCAGTGGGGCAGCACTATTAAGCCGCTAGAAGAGCACCGTCAGAAGTCGGTACCTGTCCTGATAGACCTTAGATGTTGCCAGGATGTAAAACCCCAACAAACAAACCAATCAGGGTGCAGTGTCGCAGTTCAATCAATCAATAGTTCCGTCCTCTAGTCGAGGGTTGGCTCAATGGTTCTCCACTTGTCCCGATGGTGTGCTGTTCTGATAGACTGTGAATAATTCAAGCCTGTCCACTGTGAAATATTTGTAAACCATGATGTTCTTGGTCTCCCTCTCCCTCTGCTGCCATTCACCTTCCCTTCCAACAATGTACGGTATATTGAACTCTGACGAATGATGTGGCCAAAATAAATAAGTTTCTTTGTCTGTATAGTGGCAAACAAGCTTTTCTTATTTTTAATTTTTCTGAGAACTTCTTTGTTGGTGATCTTCTTTGTCCATGATATTTTCATCATCCTTCGATAAGTCCACATCTCAAATGCTGCTAAACGTTTGTACATTTTCTTAGAGATTGTCCATGTCTCTGCCCCATACATTAGAGTAGACCACACATAACACTGAAGAATACGCTTCCTTGTTTGTATTAATATCTTACTTGATGTTAACACTCTATATATTTTGGAGAATGTTGTTCGGGCTATTGTTATCCTTCTTTTAATTTCTTCCTCACATCTCCCATCATTTGTAATCTTTTATCCGAGATATATGAATTCGGATACTTGTTCTATGTTTGTGCCATTTATGGTTATATTGATATTTGGTTTATCTGTCTTTTTACTTATAACCATTGTTTTGGTCTTCCTGGCATTCATCTTCATGTTGAATAGTATTCCAGCTTTATTGATTCTATTCACAATATCTTGTAAGTTTTTCTCACTGACTGCTAGTATTATTACTGTCATCGGCATATCTAAGATTGTCGCAGTTCAATGTGTCTAAAAATAGCCGTCAATCTTGACGCTGCTATCAGAATTTGCTACCTGCCTTTTGTTGAGCTATTATTAGTGTGCGTCACCATCCATTGAACTGAACTGCGAACTCACCTACCGACCAAACTCACAATTCGACCCAAGAGAGGTTCGAAGTCCCACGGGGAGTGCCAAGCCACTTAGGTTAGGTTTAAGGTGTTCGGGGTCAGGACCTCGGGTTACCCGTAAGTAACAGTATGACTGCAGCCAACCCTAAATTGGAGACTATTGGAAGGGAGGTGTGAGACGGGACGCATCCGTCCCCCTGCAGCGATCAAACAAAACTATCGCTCCTCAGCAGCAGCGTGTGAAATGTGAAGAAAGGCCTGTCTTAAAAATGGTGTTGGTAGCTCTTTAGCCCTGTCTTCCCCCACCCCCGCCCCCACCCCCTACACCCTGGTGATAGTGAAAAGTCCCTAGTGACAACTAAATGCCTCCTTAGAGCGCAGAGCATTCAAACACGTCCATAACAAGAGGAGGATAATGTGACCTAAGAGTTTACACAAGTCTAGTACCTAGCTACCATCCTCAGGCCATCTCATCCAAAATAATAGCCTCCAACCCTCCTTGAGTTAATATAGGTTATTGTTTATTGGGGTTTTACGTCATAACAGCATATAAGGTCATCAGGACGAGCGACTACTGTCTTGTGACAGTGTGCGCTCATGTCGACTTTATAGTGCCGCCCCGCTGGGAGACATTGTAAGCACTGGCACCATGAGCCGATATCCCACTCGACTTCATTGTTCGTCACACCGAGCCAACTGGTCGTTGACGTGTTCTGGTTATGCCAAGTGCCGAGCAGGTGATATTTATTTTTTTCGTAACTCTTTGGTTTGACTCGGCTGAGGAATCGCTCTCGCAGGAAGCAGGAACTCTACGCTCTCGGCCATCCCCTCTAGTTACCACGGCCAGTCCATTTTTGCGCAGACGATAATTTGTCTGGCCTCACTAGGGAGTGGTCATTGTGTTCCCAGTACAAGGGCAAAGGTCAAGACTGAGAACGAAGGTCAACTTGGGATGTATTGTCCTATATTGGGGTGAGTGATAAGAAGCCGAAAGTACATGTTTAACCTGTCCGCGGTGTTCCTTTCTTAGATTAATGTGGATTCTCTTTGATTGGTCAAAGATGGGTGGGTGATAAAGGGCTTGGAGTTTTTACAACCCAAGGTTACCGGTGTCGCAGTTTGAGCGCCCTGCCAGTTTGAGCGCCCTGCCAGTGGTTGTATACTTTTTTTGTAAAATAGATTTAAAAGCTTTCATTGGATCGATTAAAAATATCTTAATGCGCAATTGAAGAGGAAGATCTGAAGTATTTAATGTAACCTAAGAGCAATTTACTCTGAAAGTATTAAAAACAGATAATAGTGAAAGTTGGGATATTCTGAGTGTCAGTGCCAGTGTTAGCCTTACCAGATCATGGCCTCAAAAACTATTTTCGCAAAATAAATTCAAGAACTTCCAATTGGCTGATAATAAAAAAAGCTGAATGTGAAATTGTAGAGAAAGATCTGAACTATTTAATAGAGTCAAGAGAAATTTGCTTTCAAAGCACCAAAAATCACAAATTACTGTGATAGTTAGGGTGGTTTTAATGTTGTCTCTATCCGCGCATGCGCAGAAGCAACAGAAGGGCGCTCAAACTGGCAGGGCGCTCAAACTGCGACACCGGTAAAGGGGCTGTCACACTACGACGTAACGACGTCAACGTAGGGAGAACGTGAAGAACGTTGAACTTCTCGGCGTAGTATGCAAATTTGGGCAGAAGTTGAACGTGGATGCAGCGTAGTGGACGAGAGAGTAACGTCGGTAAAGCGTAGTGATACCGTCGTTCGACGAGAGAGGTGAACGTAATGACGCTGACGGAACGTTATGAACGTTATTCCATCGTCAGAAGAACGTTACGTGACGTTAGCTACGTCATGAGATGTTGAACGTACGTTGAATGCACGTTCTCCTGACGTTCTCCTGACGTTCTCCTGACGTTGTCCTGACGTTCCCATTACGCCCCGTGGGCATTTGCACTTGGTTTAATGGGGGTCAACGTAGTGGAACGTAGTTGAACGTAGTGAGGAGCGTTGGAATAACGTCCGTTTAACGTCATTGACGTTCGCTGAACGTGAACAGAACGTACGGCGAACGTAAACCCTTACGTTCGACCTACGTCGAAACTTTTGAACATGTCCAAAACCTCGACGTATCTCGACGTAACACGACGTAATGTGACGTAGCTCGACGTCACTCTAACGTCATTATGACGTCATCATAACGTAATCCAACGTACATCAACGTAATGACGAAATATCACCACGTTAGACTCACGTTGGCTCATTACGTTGTAGTGTGACAGGGGTATAAGTAACGGTAAGACACTGACCTGTTATCGACGCACATGTGACTGTGGTCGGATTCAACGAGAACAAGTCTCGTCTTATGAAATAATCAACATGCTTATATTTGTTTGTTTCACCAACTTGTGACAATGCGCACTTATGAATATATATTGTGCGTGTGTTAACCCTCCAACGCCCCTCACACCCCGCGCTCTGTCACGGCTCCGTGAACTGCCGGTCACTCACCCCGCGCCTGTCGGTGCCGCCCCTATCGGTGACCTAGATACGCCTCGGTGACGTCACACCCAAACGCTGGGCGCAGCACCGCGGCGGGCCGGTGTCGTATTTTCAGCGCCCGGTCATTGTCAGCGGCCTGTCGTGGCTTCTGCGCATGCGCGGATTTTAAGACATACGCAAAACACCCGTGACCTCGCCGGCTACAAGCTCAGTTAAGGTACCCGGTGTGGCCGTCTCAGTTGCCGCAAGGCTGATTTGCCAAATGTCGTTTCTGCGCATGCGCGGATTCGAGTGACGAATAACCTGCAGACTCGGGTCGAATAACCGAATAAGCTTCTGCACGCTCGGGGTGGAAAAAATGGTGGCTTAATCTAAAACCTAATTATTTGTTTTAATAACAAATATAAGTACAGCAAAATAGGATTTAAAGTATTTTAGGATCGTATAAGCTGACAATCTGGGTTATTTAAAAAAAAGCATTAAAAAAACTCGTAGTGGTAGCTGTTATCCTACACGGCACGTGTTTTTGTCGACTCCACTCGCGGTGTTCGATTTGAAATTCTGACGACTCGGATGACCCGAGTCGCCAGGGTCGTGTTAATCGATTACGGCCTTTGAGATCCGCGCATGCGCAGAAACGACATTTCTGAGCACGGGAACACGCTGAGACGGCCACACCGGTGTCAGCGTCTCACCTCCCACAAGTCTGGTTCTCCACAAGAAATATGTTTAACTCCAATACATTCTTTAATATATGCGTCAATATTCTAAAAGTCAGAGAATATTGTTCTCCACAAGCAATACGTATTCTCCTGTATTCTTGGGTTTAAACTCATAAGAATAACCGCTAAAAAACAGATAGTGATAATCAGGTCGAACAAGCGACCAGAAGGTAAACACGGCGATGTCACCGAATCGGTTTTTCGCCAATAACTTCTTTAATATATTCACCAATATTCTCAAACTCGTAGAGAATATTGTTGTACACGTTTCCTCCAGTATTCTTGGGTTTAAAGTCATAAAGCCAACCAAAGTTTGCATTCGTCACTCGAATCCGCGCATACGCAGAAGCGATATTTGGGAAATGAGACTCGTGGGAAATAAGACGCTGACACCGGCAGTGTTGGGGACCGATTAGGCCGAAATCTATTGAATGCGATCGTATTTAACAGAATTACATACTCAAATAATGAAATTTAATTAAATTAACCTTACATTCCAAGCGATATTAACGTAGCAGCTAGATCAGCGTCGAATCGCCGAGTGTAAACAAAACAAATAGCAGTGATCGCCGCAACGTGCGAACATCCGTGCATGCGCAGAAGCCACGACAGGCCGCTGACAATGACCGGGCGCTGAAAATACGACACCGGATGCGACAGGCGAGAGTCAGGGTCGCTAGTGGTGTATTTACGGGGGTTTCCTGGTTACCCAGAACTCCCCCGAAAATTGCGAAGAACTTTATTCGTTTGTTTTGTTTTGCTGTGGTGTCGAGATTTTAATAGTTGATTGGTTGTTGGAGTTTTACATCCTGGCAACATCTAAGGTCATATCAGGACAGGTTCTGACTTGTGACAGTGCACACTCATGACAACTTTATAATGCTGCCCCACTGGGAAATCAAGCCACCGGCACCATGACCCAATATCCCACTCAGTCACATTATACTAACACTGAGCCAACCAGTCCTTGTCCTATCCTATTAATGCCGAGCCACAGGCTAGAAAGCGACAAGTATCAATTTTATAAGTCATTGGTTTGACTCAACCGGGAACCAAACTCCTGATCTTCCGCACGTGAGGCCCAGCGCCCGGGCTCCGAGCTAGTGGAGGAGAGGCCCCGCGCAGGAGGTGGAGAGGTGCATGCTGGTACCCACCCCTATCCCGGGAAGGGGGAGGGGAGTGAAACCCATGCAATAAGGGGCTTATCACTATCCGTATATGTATTATTTTGTAATCACCCCCCCCTTGTCATGATTAATGCGATCTTCAAGACCCCCCGCCGCCTCACCCTGACGTAATTTATACATGGCCCCTGAGTTCTATTTCAAAGCACTCTGTCCGTCCACTGGCGGTGTGACGTTTGTCTGCGCATTAGTGAGATCATGTCTTTGGATAATAAGTCTCCAACTGTGGCAATGGTTGCCAACTCTGCCACCTGAAGATAGGTGTGGCCATAAACATACCCCCCCTCCCTCACCCCCACCAGTATGTTACTTGCCTAAAGCTAGGATTCCTTACACGTGGTATGTGGCATGCGAATGCGAATACGGCATGCGTACGGGTTGGGTCCTTTCACCCACACCCACACATAGTGTCAGATTTCTCTAACACTGTCTTCTTTGGCAAACGCAGCAGCATTTGCATTCGCATGCCGCACCGATGGCTACATGGACCGATTCAGTTGCCGCATTCGCATTCGCATTCGCATTCGGACGTAAGGAATCACCCCCATTGACTTAGATGCTTTCCGATTTGTTGCCGCATTCGCATGCCACTTGCCGCATACCGCGTGTAAGGAATGTAGCCTTTCAGGTGAACTCCAGTAATTCACTAACCTTCCAAAGATACAACTAGAATCAAACCTCTTTTTTTTGGTAAGAGGAGAGAGAGAAGGAGGGAGGAGCGCGGAAGGGAGAGTGGGGGGGGGGGGGGAGGAGAGCGGGAGAGGAAGAAGGGGTGGGGGAGGGGGAGGGGATAGGGGGCGTGAGAGGAAGAAAGAAGAGTAATGGAGGAGGGAGGAAGAAGGGAGGAGAGAGGAGGAGAGGGCCGAGTGAGGTGGAGGGAGAGAGTTGAGAGGGGAGGAGGGAGAGAATGGGAGAGAGGGAGTGTAGATATGGAGGACGAGGGAGGGGAGACGGCGAAGAGGGAAGGGGGGGGGGGGGAGAGAGAGGGCGGAGAGGGGGAGGGGGGAGATACAGGGAAAAGGAAAGGAGAGGGAGGAGGAAGAGAAGTGGAAGAGAGGGAGGCGGGAGAATGAGGAGAGGAGGGGGGGCAATGAGAAAATGGGAGAGGGAGAGAGCAGGAAGGGGGGGGGGGGAGATGGGGAGGGAGAGGGGGGAGAAAGGGGAAAAGAGAGTTTGTTTGTTTGTTGTTGTTTTACGTCCTAGCAACATCTAAGGTCGGGTTTCTTGGTAGGATAGGGAAAGACAATAGAGACAGCCAGAAAACACCAAAATAGGAGTTACAGTTATAGGTTCATTGTCTGAAATGTCGACAAGCCTACGTGGGTGCGGTGGGGGGGGGGGGGGTTATTTGTACTGGGACTTACCGGTCTAAACAGCTTGAATGAAAAATAATTCACAATATGTAGGTTCCATTTCTTGCTGGTCTTGTCTCATTTCCTGCCAATACTCAGGTGGGTTAGGCCTTTTAGTATATTTAAATTAATGTGTTTTCTGCGAGCTGCAGATCCCCCAGCACCTACGTCACGTTACGTCACGTCACTGATGTCATTGTCTGTCACCAATATGTGAACAGTACATTTCAAGTTGCGTAGTCCGATGATTTTGAATTTCTGCCATATTTCCTTTAGATAAATATATATTAGCTTGATCATTATAATCAGTTGTACTTTAGTTTGAACTAACTTTGATTATAAATGGCTATTTGTAGATATATTACATGTTGAATTAATTTTAGAGTGCACCTCAAAATGCAGGACTCCATAAGGCTAGAGCAGTAACAGGTTCTATTAAATTGACTCAGTATTCCCTTCCACGCAGAAACAAATGTTTAATAAATACACAAGTGTTTAAGTTGGATATGTAGGATCAAACGCAGTAAATGTTTTGGTTTTTAAAAAATGTGATGTTTTCATCGGATTATGCAGCTTTAGCAATGTGTATCCACCCTCATCTATTGGATTGTTATTGAAGAGACAAGTTTATATAAATGCATTTTTAAATCGAGTGACCAGTGGTCCACAACTGGTTCAATAAAGGCTGTTGCATGTGCTCTCCCGTCTGTGGGAAAGTGAATATAAAAGATCCCTTGCTGCTTATCGGAAAGAGTACCCTATGTGGCAGCAGCGGGTTTCCTCCAATGAAATATGTCAGGATGACCATATGGTTGACGTCCAATAACCGATGATAAAAATCAATGTGCTCTGGAGGCATCGTTAAATAAAACAAACTTTCCTTCTTTAAACAAAAAATTGAGACTGCGCTCTAAGTAAATGAGAAGTAGAATGACAAGGTTGGGATGAGCGATTTATTTCTCCCTTGGCTGAGCAAATACAAACCCTACTGGTCTATAAATGTATAGGTAAAATCAGCGGCGAAGGAAGACTAGATTCGGCAACAGAGGTCCGGAAGTGCCGGTGGTGGCGCCACCATCAAATACATGCAGCAACAAAGCTGAACCAGAAGCAGAATAATGTTGGGTTAATGACATATATTTCTTATGCTAACATAATAAATACAGGAATAACTCTGCCTATTTATATTTATATAATAAAGTATATTATACATACATAATAGGATACCTCAAGGGAGCGTCCTGGGCCCTATTCTGTTTGTCATTCTCATCAATGGCCTGCCAGACATTGTATCATGTGGGATCAAATTATTTGCAGATGATGCAAAGATCTACAGAACTGTGAATTCCATGGAAGACTGTGCTGATCTGCAAAAGGACCTGCTGGAAATGGAGAACTGGGCCAAGCAGTGGCAGATGAAGTTCCATCCAAATAAATGCCAGGTCTTGCGAATAGGGAGACACCACCCAGACTATGCATATGTTATGCATGATACGTCTACTGGCCAGCCACTAAATCTCGAAGAGAGTGAGGTAGATAAAGATTTAGGAGTATTTGTAGACAATAGGCTAAGTTTCTCCCAGCACATACAACAAATTGTATCCAAAGCTAATAAGATTGTGGGAATGATTCGCAGAACCTTCAAATACTTGGACGAAAAGATGCTGATCACTTTGTACAAGGGCCAAGTATGGCCAATGTTAGAGTATGGAGTCACTATATGGCACCCAACGTTGAAGAAGGATATTAAATGCATTGAAGCTGTTCAGAGAAGGTTAACTAAGCTAGTGCCACATCTGAAGGACCTTAGTTATCCAGACAGACTCAGGGGACTCAAGTTACCAAGCCTCACCAGCAGTACCAGAGGTCACTCCAAGAAGCTTTTCAAGCCAAGGTACAACAGCTCACTCAGAGGGGCCTTCTTTTCACACCGAGTGATAAACATGTTGAATGAGCTACCGGAAGAAGCGGTGGAAGCAGCTACCAAAAATCAATTCAATAATGCGCTGGACAGGGCCTGGGCCAGAGAAACACTCCTGTATGAATTCGAGGCTGCATACCACTAGAGCTGAGAGCTCCGACCTTTGTATAGGCTACCACAAACCTGCATCAAAGAAGAAGATAATAATAATAATAATAGTTTGAGTGAAACTGCATAATATGGAGAAACTGACAACATGGCGTGACCTTACTATAAAAAGGTTCTATTTGACAAAGTGACCGAATGGTGTTATGGATGTAAAAATGTTACATCTACAAAAGGCTATCATGCAGTTACACAACTGTTTCTCAACTGGTATTTTTCACTGAGATATATTAAAAATAATATTGTTCTATCTGCTTTGCTATCCTCATTATCTCGAAAGCACCATTTTGTCAGATAGAACCTTTTTATAGTAAGGTTGCGATGGGTTACTAAGCCTATTCATCTAGATCATCATACAAGCATTACATCGGGCGCGGTGGCCGAATCGGTAGAGTGCGGGCCTCGCGTGCGGAAGGTCGGGAGTTCAGTTCCCGTTCGAGTCAAACCAATGACTTTAAAGTTGATACTTGTCGCTTCCTAGCCTGTTGCTCGACATTAATCGAATAGGGCAAGGGCTGGTTAGCTCAGTGTCAGCATAATTTGATTGAGTAGGATATCGGTTCATGGTGCCAGCGGCCTGATTTCTCAGTGGGGCAGCACTATAAAGTCACCATGAGTGTGCACTGTCACATGTCGGTACCCGTCCTGATATGACCTTAGATGTTGCCTGGACGTAAAACTCCAACAAACAAAATTCAAGCATTACTATCTCATGATGCATAACTCTATTAGGATATTTTTATGAGGGTGATGCGAATTGGAAATAGTGCATCTAGAGCAGGATTCGAGCCACTTTTACCATTCCGGGGCTAATGTCCTAGCCATTAGACTATCAGGAAATATAAAATTCTGTAAATAACTGTTCTGTTGCATGGCCGGAAGATCAGTGCCCCAGAGCCGAAAATATAGCCAGCTTTGTTTGCTGAATAAAATTACATTTGCCAAGGTTGTAGCACCCACAACAACTGTTAGATGTTGTAGCACCCACAACAACTGTTAGATGTTGTAGCACCCACAACAACTGTTGATGTGTGAGTGTGAGTGAGGGAGTGAGTGCGTCTGTATGCATGTGTGAGTGTGTGTTGTGAGTGTGCGTTTGTCTGAGCTACATCATTGGTTGGTTGTTGGAGTTTTTTGTTCTGGCAACATCTAAGGTCATATCAGGACGGATACCAGCTTGTGACAGTGCGTACTCATGACGGCTTTACAGTGCTGCCTCACTGGAAGACCAAGCCACCAGCACCATGACCTGATATCCCACTCTGCCACATTATCCTGACACTGAGCCAACCAGTCCCTGTCCTATCCTAATAATATTGAAAGCTTGGCTAGGAAGTGACAGGTATCAATTTTGTACGTATTGGTTTGACTCGACCGGGAATTGAACTCCCGACCTTCCACACAGGAAGCCTACTCTGTACCGATTCGGCCACCACGTCCGGTATGGACGTGTAATTGTGAGTGAACAAGTGAGTGAGTGTGTCTATATGCATGTGTGAGTGTGTGTTATGAGTTGTGTGAGTATACCTTTGTCTGAACTACAACACTGGAAGACCTGTTTTATTTACTAACAAAATCTGACTTATGCTCGAATATAAAAAAAAAACACCATGAAACACAAACTCCACCGAAACGAAATGCTCCATGTCTGTCTTCCCTGTCAGGTGCTGTACCACATGATGGAGGGCTTCTCGCATATTGGGCGCAAAAACATCATCACCATGGACATCGTCGCTGGCATTGGGTCCTTCTTCATCGTCGGACTTGGCGGACTCGCCATCGGGGTCATCTTCGGACTCATCGCGTCTTTCATGACTCGCTTCACGAAGCATGTCCGGGTCATCGAACCTGTCGTCGTCTTCATCATCGGCTACATGTCCTACATCTGCGCAGAAGTCTTCCACCTCTCCGGCATAATGGCGTATGTAGCACTCAATTGTTCGAATCATTGGTTGGTTTGATTGAATCATTGATTTGTTGATTGGATTGTTGATTGAATGAGTAGGGCGTTTAATTTGTAGGTTGGTTCATTTGTTAATTGATTTATTGATTGATTGGTTGATTGAAGTGTTGATACATTTGTTGATTGATATGTTGATCGGTTTGGTGATTGTTTAATTGAATTCTTGATTGAACATTTGATTAATTGCTTGATTGAATGTTTGATTGAATGTTTGATTGAACGTCTGATTGAACGTTTGATTGAACGTTTGGTTGAACGTATGGTTGAATGTTTGGTTGAATGTGATTGAACATTTGATTGAATGCTTGATTGAACGTTTGATTAAACGTTTGATTGTAGGCTTGATTGGTCGTTTGATAACATGTTTGATTGAATATGTGATTGAATATTTGATTGGTTGTGTAATTGAATGTTTGATTGGTTGTGTAATTGAATGTTTGATTGGATGTTTGATTGGATGTTTGATTGGAGGTTTAATTGGATGGTTAATTGTATGGTTAATTAACTGTTTGATTGACTGTTTTAATGTTTGATTAATTGTTTGGTTGATTGTTTGGTTGATTGTTTGGTTGATTGTTTGGTTGATTGTTTGGTTGATTGTTTGATTGATTGTTTGGAGAATGTTTGGTTGAATGTTTGATTGAGTATTTGATTGAGTGGTTGATTGAATGGTCGGTTGAATGGTTGGTTGAATGATCGGTTGAATGGTTGATTGATGTTGTTCCCTTTGCTGACTGGTTGAAAGGGTTGTTGATGGATTGATGGATTAATTTGTTTATTGATTGATTGGGGTCTTGTGCCTGAGGTCATCTCCGGATGGATACACTTATGAGGGTTTAATTAAAGTTGCATGGTCCGATGAAATATATATTTTTCTAAACAAAAATACTTATCTACATTTGATTCATAATACCCAACTTAGATATTGGTGCTTTAACTAGTAGTTTGGGACAGCATACACCGAATAATCAGTGAATTTACTACCTCATATCATTGGACACTTACTTTAAGGAAGACATTAGGCAGGGAGGCCACAAACGAATTAGGTCAATCTGATGACCCGATTTGTCTTGCCCTCATTCCCAATACCATATATGGCATTACTCAGGTTCTAAGACATACACAATACTAGGTCAACTGACATCACATGACCATCGCGAGATGGTAATCTGTGTCATAGCTACAGGACTTTTGGAAAGCTTTCCGAAATGATTTTGGGGTTTTTCTGCTCAAATTGCTCTGAAATTAGCACGTTTTCATCAAAATTACCCTGGAATAATGATCAGTAGGTTATAATGATCAGTTTGATATATTTATCTAAAAACATTTGAACAAATTCAAACGTGATTGGACTATGCCACTTTAAAGTTACATAGTGGCGTTCTCTGTGGCTGAGTGGTTAGAGTGTCTGACTTTTTTCTAGGTCAGACTCCTAATCTGAGGGTCGGCGGTTCGATTCCCCGTGCCCCCACCTCTGCCAATTTGGATTTCCACCGCTGTGTATAACTTACAGCGTCATCAAATGCCGGTTGCTCTCATACCATGTATATGTGGTCTGGGAGGTTAAAAATCCCTTGGTTCGGTAAAAGTGTAGGCTGGGGCTTTCTATCGACCAGCAGTGGAATGAGGAAGACCAGTCGTCTATGACTGAAATTTCCCCTGCTTAAACAACTAATGGACCAAAAAAAATAAAAAATAATAATAATTCTATGGTTTTGAGTTTTTATAACTTTTTGAGATAAATATAGTAGGGTGATTGGTATAATCTACTTTACTTTACTTTAAAGTAACTTTTATTTTAAATGGCTAACTTTTGAGATATTTGAGGAGTAAACATATAAATAATTAATCAAATCTCTGTCAGCAGTAACAGGTTAAATTAAATTGATTCAGTATTTCCTTCTCTGCAGCAACTAATGCTTACTAAGTGCACCAATATCTAAGTTAGAATATATGTAGATTCAAATCTAGATAATTGTTTTGGTTTTGAAATGTTTATGCTTTCATTGGACTTCGCGCCATAAAATGAATTCTCCATATAGAAATTCCTTCTTTAAAAAAAAATTATCACATGCAAATTGTCTATTTCCCCACAGGGCCTGTTTCTGCGGGATAACCATGAAGAAGTACGTCGAAGTAAACATTTCACAGAAGTCTCACACGACAATCAAGTACTTCATGAAGATGATCGCATCATTGTGCGAAACCATCATCTTCATGTTCCTCGGCATGTCAACAGTCAACAAGTCACTCGTATGGAACACCAGATTCGTTCTCTTCGCCCTTTTATTCTGTCTCATCTTCAGGGCCTTCGGTGAGTTTTCAGGGGAGCACTTTCATGGGGAGTTGCTTTGCAAATTTGTTGCGATTCTAGTAGTATGGAGTTCTTCTTTGTGTCTAAACACAAAATATATGAAAGGAAAAACCTTGACCTTGATTGACCTTGATTGGCCTTGATTGGCATTGATTGACCTTGGTTGACCTTGGTTGACCTCGATTGACCTCGATTGACCTTGATTGATCCTAACCCTGACCATTGCTGCCATTCAACAAATGCGTATCAATGCATACGCTCACACACATACATTCATACACAACCTCAAGCAGTCACCCTGCAAGTTTGACTCATTCGGCCACCCTGCCTCTCTCCATTAATGATGTCGCAACCTGATTTTAACATGCAATTTTTACATGAATATTCACTATATTTTAACAAAATATTAAAGAACTATGAAGTATAGCTCTAACCACCGAGGAAGGTATGATCAGCAAATCAATGACATCGTCTAAATCCAGTCCAGTCTACATTTACGAAATAATATCCCCAGTATATTTGTAACGTAGTGTCTACCCATACGTGACCGTACGGGTAAAGTTGAAGTCTAGGCGTACGTGCGTGCGCTGCGTGCGCATCTGTAGGGTTAGGGTTAGGGTTAGGGTTAGGGCTATGGCTATTTCCACCAAATTAAAATCTTAATTTATTATATATATTTAAGGAAGGTGCATGTACGCCTAGACTTCGATTCTACCAGTACGGTCACGTACGCTTAGCAACTGCTAAAGATACGTGAGGAACGACCGCGCATGCACACGTACGCCTAGACTTCAACTCTACACGTACGGTCACGTATGGGTAGCCACTGCCTATTTGTAATGCCTGATTTCAACCTGCTATTGTCTATGTAGTAGTTTGCACTGACCTCTCAGGCAAGTAACCACATAGACAGGTAGGCATGGGTAGTGTGTTGATATCACGGAGCATAGGTGGTGAAATGGTTAGCACACTGGCCCCTGGAATGCAAAGAGATGTGGGTTCGTGTCCCGCTCTAGGTGCAATATTTCCAATTTTCATCACCCCCATGACACTGGTTGCCGTGACTAGGATCCTGTACAAGCTGCACGCTGTATGGTTGTTGAACCTACCCTGTTTATGTGTGTGGAAGCACATTGGCTCTATGTATGAAGAGTTCAGGTGCAAAACCACGTAAATGCCGATCCAAAAATGGAGAAAAAGTATATTTCTTTATACTCCTACCCTTTTGTTCATTGCTCCATAAACATGTGATAATATGAAAGCTGGAATTAGTGAGAAGTATAGTTATTTTCAGGCAAAAATCTTTGACTTAAACTACATTTTTTTATTGACGTTTACGTCGTTTTGCACCTGAACTCTGAGCATTAAATGACCATTTAAAAGACTTACAATTCAAGGGGGACGAGTGTAGTAATCTGCACTGACCTCTCAGGCAAGGAGCCACATAAAAAGGTGGGCATGCGTAGGGTGGTGACATCAGGGAGCCTAGGTGGTATAATGGTTAGCACACTGGCCCGGAATGCAAGAGATGTGGGTTCGATTCCCGCTCTAGGCGCAATATTTCCCATTATCATCACCCCGCCCAATACACTGCTGCCGTGATCAGGATCCTGTAACTCTACGTGCTGTGTGGTTGTTGAATCTACCCTGTGTATGTATGTGTAAGTGGGTCATTCTCTAAAACTGGGCACCAAAGTGTGACATGGAAACCAAAAGTGAAAACCTTCCAAATAATAGCAAAAATCCTTCCAAATAATAGCCAAATCCAATGTCCTATGAAGGTTTGCATGTTGTACATATGTCAGAGTTGAAAAAAATGAGTTTCACTTTTTGAATTAGATCTTATACAAATTGAGCAATACATTAATATCACTCGTGTAACATGAAAATCAAAGACACATCCGGAACCTCATTTTAACATATACAACATAGTCAAACAAGATTTGATTGATTACTGTTAAGCAGACAAGGTTATGACTTACAAGAAAAAAGTTGAAAAAAAGAAAAAGTTGGAAAAAAGTGTAAATTTTCACATTTTCACAAGTGTAAATTTTCACTCTAGCGCAAAATCATACAATTATTATATTATGTGGGATAAATTCAATATATGTAGAACTACTAACACACCTAATAGACAGAGGCTAAAATAATTATTTGACTTGCTATCAATAAAACAAAGACTTAATTATCTGCATCGTAACGTGGAAACCCAATATGTGGTGCCCAGTTTTGGAGAATAACCCAAGTGCATTCATTGCCTGAATGTATGTAATTGTAAGCATTAAATCACCATTTAAAGGAGGGGAGATGAGTGTAGTACTCTGCACTGATCTCTCAGGAAAAGGAGCCACGTAGACATGTAGGCGTGAATAGGGTGGTGACTTCAGGGAACCTAGGTGGTGTAATGGTTCACACGCTGGCTCAGAATGCAAGAGATGTGGGTTTAATTCCCACTTTAGGCGCAATATTTCCCATTTTCGACACCCCCATGACACTTTGGGTGCTCTGTCACATGTAAATCGTGGCATGGCTTCAGGCGAAGACGAAACCACCTTTGGTGTCAGTGATGGTTAAATAAACACAGAGAGCCTCGTTCTGGTTTCAGGCGTCATCGTGCAGTGCCTCGTTCTGAACTCGCTGCGCGCCAACAAGCTGAGTCGAGTCGACCAGTTCATCATGGCGTACGGCGGGCTGCGGGGCGCCATTGCCTTCTCGCTGGCTGTGCTGCTCGAAGAGGACATCTTCCCGGAGAAGAACATGCTCATTACCGCCACGATCGTCGTTGTCTTCTTCACTGTCTTCGTCCAGGTAGGCACCGGACAGAGTGGTCCAGTGTGTACGGCGCTCAATGTGCGGGCATGGGGTCAATAATCTCCAGTCGAGTCAAATTGAAGAATTCCAATAATTGATGCTTGTCATGCGCTATCTTGCCTGGGGTTTGATATTGCTATGATAGTGTAAAGACCTGGTTGGTTTCAGTCGTGCGATAATATTAAAATACAACTGAGTGGGATATTAGGGGTCATGTTGCCAACAGTAAGGTATCTAATAGGCCACTGGTATGTGGTCACAAGTCCGTACTATTTTGATATGATATGATATGATATTAAGCGTTGCCAGGATGTAAAACCCCAATGAAGAGAGATCGTCCACAGGAGCAGTTAGCACAGCCATAGTCTCATCCCTTCGAGATAATAAATAATAAATAAATAAAACATTTATATAGCGCCCGATCCAGCAAGCCATTCTCAGGCGCTTTACATATCAAACAAATATACAGGAAAATAAATTTCACCTAGGTAAAAGCATATTTAAACAAATGTGTCTTAAGACCTTTTTTAAAAGCACCAACAGATTTAGAATCTGTGATATATCCTGGCAGAGCATTCCACAGTCTCGGGGCAGCAATACTAAAAGCATGATCCCCAAAGCCTTTGAGTCTGCTCCGAGGAACTGCTAACTGGCTGGAGACTGTGGAACATTTGAGATAACAGTGGCTGCATGCACTATATAGTACATAGCGTGATATCGATAGAATACTTGCTTTGTTTAATATTCACAGAATGCACTTTGTAACATATATATATGTTATAGAGATTCAGGCATTTGATTTTACCATGTCATCCTTCCCTGAATATTCTATGTATCTTAATGAAAGCTTACACTTAGAATGGGATATTTGACCTTGAACCCAGTATGTCGAGATTGGTCTTCGCAGCAGCAGCAGTAGACATTGTTGTTGAAGATTTATACTGCCTATCATGGATAAGCCTGAATAGGCTTGTTTTCACCATTAGACAGTTTGTCGATAGAAAGCCCGAGCCTACACTTTTACCGACCCAAGGGATTTTTAACCTCCCTCACCACATAGACATGGTATGAGAGCAACTGGCCTTTGATGACGCTGTAACTTATACACAGCGGTGGAAATCCAAATTGGCAGAGATGGGGGCACGGGGAATCGAACCACCGACCTTCAAATTAGGAGTCCGACCTAGAAAAAAGTCGGACACTCTAACCACTCCGCCACAGAGAACACCACGACATCATGGCTATTAATAATAGTTTTGTGACGTCATGCAGGGAAGGGAAAGGTGGACTTATATAGGTTATAACTTATATTATAAGGCGTACTTAAAACCTTCAAATTTACTTTATGTAGCACAGTTTACGCTACTTTCCAAGTCTGTATCGTGCCATAGACTACATCACTGAGGACCGTCATTTGCACTGAATGACAGTAATAGTAATAGCCACAGCTTGACAGCATAGACCGTCAGACCATGATTGGGCCCTAATTAACTCCTGAAAAATAAGTCGTTTTAAGCTATGAAAAATGTGACTAGTCATATTTGGTTGTAATAATTGTGAATAAGTAAAGTTGTTTTGGTCGTGTTAGTCCCCTTTTAATGCTTCCTGTATTCCTCTGACCTTGACATGTGTGTGACCTTGCTGTGTTGTGTTGTAGGGAACGACCATCAAGCCCCTTGTGAAGATCCTTCATGTGAAGCGCGCTTCGAAACACAAGCAGTCCATGAACGAGAAGCTGCATGAGCGGGTAAGTTGCGGTGTAGGGAAATCAGTCATGGTGATGGAGAATTAGTAACTATGAAAGGGAATCAGTCACTGTGTAAGGGAATCAGTCACTGTGTAAGTAGATCAGTCACTGTGTTAGAGAATCAGTCACTGTGTAAGGAAATAAGTCACTGGGTAAGGGAATCAGTCACTGTGCAAGGGAATCAGTCACTGTGTAAGGGGATCAGTCAATATGCAAGGGAATCAGTCACTGTGTAAGGGAATTAGTCACTGTGCAAGGGAATCAGTCACTGTGTGAGGGAATCCGTCACTATGTGAGGGAATCAGTCACTGTGCAAGGGGATAACTCATTGTGAAAGAGAATCCACCATTGTGTAAGGGAATCAGTCACTATGGAAGGGAATCCGTCACTGTGTAAGGGAATAACTCACTGTGTGAGGGAATCGGGCACTGTGTAAGTATTTCAGTCACTGTGTAAGGGAATAAGTCACTGTGTAAGGAAATAAGTCACTGTGTAAGGGAATCAGTCATTGTGCAAGGGAATCAGACACTGTGAAAGGGAATCAGTCGCAGTGCAAGGGAATCAGTCACTGTGCAAAGAGATAAGTTACTGTGCGAATGAATAAGTTATTGAAGCAGATAAGTCGATGTGCACGTGAATAAGTTGCTGTGCAAGCGAATAAGTCACTATGCAGCAGGATAAACTGTGCTGTTTAAACCCAGATTCCATTAACATGATGTGCAGTATGTCATAGCCGACACGTGACCTCCTCCTATACCTCCCACCACCACCTCATATGAGAATGTGTGTGGGAAGGCACACTTGCTACACATGGTATTTTGACTTTGTGCACGCGCAGACCCCTCGGGAAACGCACATGACTATGCCCTGATGGGGTTTGTTTTTTGTGTGAGTAAAACAGTTTATTCATGAGAACATACATTGTTTCAGCCCCAGCGTCTTCCGTCTGTTTACATTACATTGTAAATAGGTAGATCAGCGGGTACTTAGGTAGGGCATATTAGTAGATTATGAAGGAGGTTAGTGTGTTAGCGGGCTGGCCATACTAAGTTAAGTATTCTCGGCTAAGATGGTGGATCGCTGCAAAAGCTGTGCTGCTATTATGGGTACGGTGTATGTGAAGTATATTATCCACTTGGAATCACTGCTGTCTCAACGTGTCTGGTGTGAATGGAATCCCGGCTTTAGGTTTGTACAGGGAAGTGGAGAGACTTGTTGTGTACTCTGTTCTTTTTGTGATCTCTGAGGTGGGTTGGTTTCCCGCGCTCCCCTCCCCCCTCCCCCTCACTTTTTCCCACCACTTTCCTATTCAAAGCCCGGATGTTAGTTCATTCTTGTCCAACTAGCTTCATCTTGGAGGTGGGTTGTTGGGGGGGGGGGGTGTAATTTTGAAATCTAGATTGTGGATCGTGCAAGCACATAGCACCAGGGGCCTAGGTTGGGGATTTTCAGGCGGTATGCACTTTTTCAGCGATGGAATATAAATAAATGCTATTGAAATAAAACGTGATGGAATAAAATGCTATAAAACATATTTTAATATATAACAAAATATTTATAATCTCAGGTGATACACAGTTGCGTACCTGCGCATATGGAAGCCAGGCCCCAGAGCAAAATCGATTATCTCGCTACTTGTGTCTTCTTCAAAAGAAAGAATCCAAGTTTTACTCACAGATTAACTTACAGATCCTCTGACAGTTTATCTCCAATAACGCGCAACACAAATGCAAACAAATGCAAACAAATGCAAACAAATTCAAACAAATGCAAACAAAACAAATGGCCACCGTCTATATATTAGAGCGGGCAGGTTGTGTAATAGTTGGTAGCTTATTCCTTGATAGTAAATTGGGATACTTGCGCATGCGCGGTCGTGTGTGGTGGTGGGCGTGGTGGTGGGCGTGGGCACGCCCACCATTAACCTGTAGCGCTGGGGGGGAAAAGGGAGAAAAAGGAGAGAAAGAATGAAAGAAGCAAAAAGAGCGGCAAACTGGGGAAAGGTCAGCGTTTCCAAAGTCGTCTGGCGGATCTTCCGGTTCGCCGCACTCTCCTAGCAGAGTGTGGGTGTCCCCGTCTTGCGCATGTGTGGTCAGCGCATGTGTTTGGAGAAGGCGGTCCTGTAACGCCTGCGTATTATTGGTTAATTACAAGGTGATTGGCGACCAGTCGGGTAATCAGACACACACACACACAGACACACAAAAAGACACACACAGACACACCTCGACACACACACACTCAGACACACATACAGACACACACACACAGACACACACACACACAGACACACATATGCACATGGATACACACAAACACACACCAACAAACAGACATACAAACAGACACACACAGACATACAAACAGACACACACAGACACACAAACAGACACACACAGACACACACACAGATGCACATGGACACACACAGATGCACACAGATACACACAGACACACAAACAGACGCACACATACACACAAACAGACACACAGACACACACCATCATCACACACCGAGATACACATAGATGCACAGACACACAAACAGACACACATAGACACACACATGGACATATACACATGGACACACACACACAAACAGACACAAACATATACACACATACACACAGAGACACACACACCAACACTTACACAGACACACACACCAACACTTACACAGACACACAAACACACAGACACACAAATAGAGACACACATACCCACTCACACACAGACACACATAGATACACAGACACACACAAACACACACAAACACACACAGACACACACAGACACATACATACACATACACACAGAGACATACACAAACACACACATACACACACATACACACACAGATACACATACATAGACAAACACATACACACAGATACACACACAGACACATACACACACAAATACATATGCATAGACACACAGATACACACAGACACACATGGACACACACAGACACACACAGAAACAGACACACCCAGACACACACGGACACACCCAGACACACACAGACACTCGCAGACAACATGCACACATTCACAGACACATAGACACTTTGTCTGTTTAACAACCCCCCAGCACAAAATGTAGACATCGGCTATTGGGGGTCACACATAGACACAGACACACAGACACACACACACTGCCTCGTTCTGAATCTGAGTTACTTTTGTCATTCTTCCAAAGCGTTTCGTGCTCAGATGGGTTTGCGGATGTTGATTTCTAGCCACTTTTTAACCCATTCAGTGCACCAACATGGGAGGGTTGCATCTCCCTAACCCAGTCACTCTGCCACCTAGCGGTTTAACACTGCATTAGTCCCACGGTATTTTCCCGCATTATTCTAGAGGGCGCCACTATAGCGTGATATAGTGATTTCAGGTCTGTGGTGTAATCTATATGCTGCTATACTAGTATAATGCCATATTGTACCATATACTATAATTATTTATATAATACCGAGAGGTTGTTAAGTTTTAGGGTCATTCCGATCACTACTCCTCTGTTAATCGGCGCTGCCAACGCGCATCATCATACTCCACTGATGCTTTGCCATGTATGGGTTCTTAACAGCATGTTTTTTTTGTGCATAACATCCACATTTAATTTTGAATTAAATTTTGTTGTTGAAATTTCACATTAACACAATATTGGTCCAGCGATTGAAATTACAAACGTTATAGCATACCATGGCATCAAACCTTTTTTGGGGGGTGGCGACATTCTCGATCAAAGCGATAAAGGTGGGATGAAATGGAATTTCATGAAAATAAAAATGAAGTTATGGCAAAAAAATTGTTAAACAATATTTTCTCCACCCTACACGCTTCCTCCGGGGACACCGAGCGCGGTGGCCTAATCGGTAGAGCGCGGGCCTCGCGTGCGGAGGTCGGGAGTTCGGTTTCCGGCCGAGCCAAACCAATTACTTTCAAATTGATACTTGTGGATTCCTAGCCTGGTGCTCGGCATTAATAGGATAGGGCAAGGACTGGTTAGCTTAGTGTCAGAATAGTGTAACTGAGTGGAATATCAGGACATGGTGCCGGTGGCCTGATTTCCCAGTGGGGCAGCACTATAAAGTCACCATGAGTGTGCACTGTCACAAATCGGTACCTGTCCTGATATGACCTTAGATGTTGCTAGGACGTAAAACAACAACAAACAAACAGAACAACAAACGGGGGACATGAATGAGCTCCCCCTGGCGGGATGTGTAAAGTGAGGGGTGGAGAGCGGCATACTAACAATATACCAATTACAAGATCCCACAGCTGGTGTCCACTCAACCCACGGCGCTTGTTTGTTTCTTTGTTGTTGTTTTACGTTCTAGCAACATCTAATATCATATCAGGACGGGTACCAACTTGTGACAGTGCACACTCATGCTGCTCCACTGGGAGACCAGGCCACCGGCACCATGACCCGATATCCCCCACAGTCACAGTATCAAATTGGATTAGTGCTTCCCAGCGGTGAAAACAAGTGTGGCGTTCTCTGTGGCGGAGTGGTTAGAGTGTCTGACTTTTTTCTAGGTCAGACTCCTAATCTGAGGGTCGGCGGTTCGATTCCCCGTACCCCCAGCTCTGCCAATTTGGATTTCCACCGCTGTGTATAACTTACAGCGTCATCAAAGGCCGGTTGCTCTCATACCATGTCTATGTGGTGTGGGAGGTTAAAAATCCCTTGGGTCGGTAAAAGTGTAGGCTCGGGCTTTCTATCGACCAGCAATGGAATGAGAGCAACCCGCACAGGAAGCCTGCGCTCTACCGATTAGGGGAGCGGGTCCTGTGCCCACGCACGGGTGGGGGTGAATCACCCCGCAGCAAGAATCAAACTGTGCGACACATGAATACAGGAAGTGATACTGTAGTAGTCTGCACTGACCTCTCGGGTAACTTGTAAAGAGCCACATAGACAGATGGGCGTGGATAGGGTGATGACATCAGGGAGCCTATGTGGTGTAATAGTTAGCACACCAACCGCGGAATGGCTGGAGGTGTGGATTCAAATAATGCTCTCGGTGCAATATTTCCCATTTTCATCACACCCCCATGACACTGGAACCATGTCCAGGATCCCATACAAGCTATGCGATTTATGGTTGTTGAACCTACCCCGTGTATATATATGTAAGTGTATTCAATCAATCAATCAATTGGACACAGCCATAATAGGCCTTGGACCTGTTAGCCGCTCTTAATTAAAAGAAATTGAGGCAGTTCTTCAGATGTGGTGGATTGTAGCAACTGTCATTGGCTCCCAAGATTTACGTAATGCTTGACTAGTATGCATCCAGTCAGTTCACCGACTCTGCTATATTGCCTGTATGTATGTAATTGTAAGGATTTAAATGAATTGTGGACGTAAACCATTTAAAAGACTTACAATTCAATGGCTCGCCCAGGGTTCAAAAGCGGTATTCGGCCGTCCCATGACCTGGCACGCAGGAAGGGGGCACTTAAAGCTGCATATGGTCCGATGACAACATCAAATTTTCAAAACAAAAACAATTATCTAGATTTGAGTCTACATATCTGACTTAGATACTGGTGCACTTATTAAACATTTGTCGTCACATATAGTATAAGGGAATATTGAGGCAATTGAATTGAACCTGTTACTGCAGAAGCCTATGGTGTTAGAGTTTTGGCAAGCTTGCCAAAATTAATTTGACACGTTTGCACTTCAAATATCTCAAAAGTCTGCCATTTAAAATAAAAGTTACTTCAAACTAAATGGTGTGGTTTTTTGTGTGGTTTTGGGTGGGGGTGTTTTTGGTTGGGTGGGGTTGTGTTGGTGGTTCTGATGTAGATTATTATGATCAACCTAATACATTTATCTCAGAAAATGAGAGAAACTCAAAACCATCGGACTATGCAACTTTAACTCATTCGACCATCCCGTCTGGTTGAGTTGGGTGTGGGTGCTCTGACCCAGACTAAACCCTCGGTCCCCCCCCCCCCCCCACGCCTACCATCACCCCCGCCCCCCGCCCCCCCCCCCCCCCCCCCACACATGGGGTGAGTACCTGTTTCCAACCTGCCCACATCCTACAACCTACATCTTCAACTCCGCCAGGTTCAAAATGTGGCGAATACGTCGAAGGAACTAGCTGTACTGCCAGTTAGTTGTTGGAGTTTTACGTCCTTGCAATATCGAAGGTCATATCAGGACGGATACCGACTTGTGACAGTGCACACTCATGGTGACTTTTTAGTGCTGCCTCACTGGGAAATCAGGCCAAAACCAGTCACATTATCCTTACATTGAGCTAACCAGTCCTTGTCCTATCCTATTATTGCCGAATGCTAGGCTAGGAAGCGACAAGTATCAATTTGATAAGTCATTGGTTTGACACGGTCGGGAACCAAACACCTGATCTACCATACGCGAGGCCCATGCTCTGCCGATTAGGCTACCGCGCCCAGTCTACCCTGAGGTTGAACAAACCCGTTATGGCATCACTGTCATAGACTCCAGTAATAATCTCATAAGTTTCTATCATATTAAAAGGACCAGACGGGATGGCCGAATGAGTTAGAGCGTCCGTCTCCCATGTTGGTAGACCATGGGATCGTGGGTTCAAACCCTGGTCGTGTCAAACCAATGACTTAAAAATAGAATCTTGTCGCTTCCTAGCCAGGCGCTTGGCATTATTAGGATAGGGCAAGGAGAGTCAGGATAATGTGACTGATTGGGATATAAGGTCATGGTGCTGGTGGCCTGGTCTCCCAGTGGGGCACTATGAAGTCGCCATTAGTGCGCACTGTCACAAGTTGGTGCCCGTCCTGATATTACCTTAGATGTTGCTAGGACGTAAAACAACAAATCTATCATATTAAAAGTGCTGAGGTGTGGCATTGGGTACTGTCAGGTGGCAGTGTGCTGTGTGGGTGGGTGGTGGGGGTAGTGTGGGGTGTGGGTGGGTGGTGGGGGTAGTGCTGCAGGGTGTCCCGGATGAGGGTGGGGGGGGGGGGCATTGAGCCTCTATATCAGTCTTTATATCAGTATTATCACTTGGCTCTTTGCACACACATGTAATATAATTCCCTTTACATGTAACCCACCTGTATCAATGTCCACTAACTGACGTGGGTCTAATTCTAGTTGAAGGCACTCTGACAACCAGCCTCGCAATGAATAAACCTGCAGGGCATGCGCACTCAGCAGTTAAAACTCGGTCAACATTTGAAACCCAGTTATAACACGACCCGATTTAATGCAAATTTGGATATAACGCGATGATTCATTGGACCCAGAATTCTTTAATGCAAAGGTAATTCAGTAAACTGAACTCCAATTTTACGTGACCCTACTGTTTTCGTGATGGAAGATCTTCTGATCAAAAAGAATCTCCGGTGGACTGGACACTTCATGAGGATGTCATCAGACAGGCTACCAAAGCAGATCCTCTATTCTCAACAGTAGTGTCTTCTGGCTACAGAAAGAGAGGGCGCCCCCGTCTCCGGTTCAGGGATACCATCAAGAGAAACCTGAAGCTGAGAGACATTAAGACCGACTCATGGACGGAACTCTCACGGCATAGAGCTAAATGGAGAGCGGCAGTCAAGTAATGAAAGCAGTCTTTGTCGCATCACGACTGACAGCATGATGATGATGATGAATACTGTTTTCGCAATGACATTGTATGGACCCCAATGATCGCATTGTAATGGGGTTTCCCACTATTCTTCAACCGATATTCCATTCAGGCAAATGTTGTCCTGACATAGCAGGTGTTCTGTCATTGGAGGAGGAAGATAATGGGATAAAGTAAAATTTGTACATTGATTTCTTTTTTTAATCGTTCACACATGGCAGGGTTCATTAATCACCTCCTGTAGTTTGCACATGGTCAAATTTGGGCTCCTCATCTGGTCAAGCACATTGTAGCTGTGGAAAATGTACAATATTGTGCGACAAGAATGATCCCAGGATTGGGAGTGATGGCATATGAAGATCGCCTGAGGAGACTTATGCTACCAACATTGTCATATCGTCATTTCAGGGGAGATATAATGGAGACTTAAAAGGTTATTATTGGAGTCGATGACAGTGATGCCACAACAGGTTTGTTCAACCTCAGAATAAACAGTAACACCAGAGGCCAGCGGTATAAGATTGACAAGGAGAGGCCCAGACTTAAGGTCAGAAAACACTCATTTCTCTTTAGGATCGGGCAAGGACTGGTTGGCAGGATAATGTGACTGAGTGGGATATCATGTCATGGTGCTGACGGCCTGGTCTCCCAGTGGGGCAGCACTATAAAGACACCATGAGTCTTGATGTGACCTTAGATGTTGCTAGGACGGCACAGTCCCATTGTGCCTGGCTTGTAGAGGAGACAGACATGTGGCAGGTGCAGTGAATGACCTGGTGTTTTCTGCTAGTGAAAGGAGCGGTGCCTTGAGCTGCTCGTCACCAGGTGCTCATTTCTTGGTAAAGAAAAGAAAAATACGAAGAAGAAAAGAAGGGAAGAAGAAGAAAGAAGAACTTGTTCTGATATAAGCCGGGCTGACTGGATACCTGGGTGGTTAAGGCGTCCAGCAGGTCGTGGGTTCGATCCCCACCCAAAAGAAATAAGAATGAAAGAGAAAGAGAAAAAAAACACCACTACCAACAACAACAACCACTACCAACAACAACCACCAACAACCACCAACCACCACTACCAACAACAACCACCAACCACCACTACCAACAACAACCACCAACAACCACCACTACCAACAACAACCACCAACAACCAACAACCACCACTACCAACAACAACAACCAACAACCACCAACCACCACTACCAACAACAACCACCACCAACCACCAACCACCACTACCAACAACAACCACCAACAACCACCAACCACCACTACCAACAACAACCACCAACAACCACCAACAACCACCAACCACCACTACCAACAACAACCACCAACAACCACAACTACCAACAACCACAACCACCCCCTGCCGATGGTCCTACTTGCTGACCTGCTATTTTTAGCTCCCTGAGGTGCTCCACTCCCGGGCTCTGCGACCCAGTCGTGAGTTGGGAGGTGCGGCTATTTTGAACCCTCCACCCCCACCCGCCCCGCATGGAACCTTTCGCCACCTTCTGTCACTTTTTGTACTCTTTTCCCCTCTTTTAAACCTGTCTATTAATGAGGACGTCGATTGATTGAGCACCCCCCGCCAGTTTGGGTGGGTTTGTGTGTGTGTATATAAACCGCATCTGAACACAATTTGAACACGAATCTTCCGCAATAACTCCCAATTGAAACTTTGTTTTATTTAACGATGCCTCTAGAGCCTACTGATTTTCATCATTGGCTATTGGACGTTACACATATGGTCATTCTGACATATTTCTTTGGAGGAAACCCTCTGATGCCATATAGGCTACTCTTTCCGATAAGCAGCAAGGGGTCTTTTATACGCACTTACCCACAGACAGGACAGCACAGCGCATATGACAGCCTTTGATGAACCAGTTGTGG
Source organism: Branchipolynoe longqiensis (assembly GCA_030323885.1). NCBI lineage: Eukaryota > Metazoa > Annelida > Polychaeta > Phyllodocida > Polynoidae > Branchipolynoe > Branchipolynoe longqiensis. Next base: position 6,192,459 of record CM059194.1, on the reverse strand, counting down.
ACCACTGGTTGGAATCGAAAATAGGCCAAACTACAAATGGGTCAACTGAGCAGGATCAATCGGATGACCCACAACTTCACAGGTGGACACTGAAACTGAAACCGTCTGCGACCCGATGTAACCAACACCCCGTTTGTACCTGTAGGTCACATTGGGATAATTTATCCGCTATGTTTGTATAAGAAACGAAACATTTTCAAATAAAAAAAAATCATGGGTAGAGTGACTGAGCGTGGCCAGACAAGTTACTGCTCTGCAGACAGAGACTGAGAGAGCGACACAATCACCCGGTTGCATAGTCGATGAACAATTAATAATAGATCAGTTCAGTAGATGACTTAGAATATCATAAGGAGTGAAAGCTTCCAATTAATTATATGTGTATAATGTTTATACATCACATATCAACCAACTTCATGGCAGTGTGGTGACACATAAGCTGGAAAGTTAGCACGTGTACAGACAGGTGGCGCCACAAGCATTACTGAGGTTGTCAGAGCATAGTGGTCGATGAATAATAATATAAAGAACCTTGCAGTAGATTACTGAGGGTGGAGCATAGGAGCTGAGGTGGAAAAACTCCCGATTAATTATACTCGTATAATGATTGTGCAGCACATATGTTTGTGTGTTTCTTTGTTGGGGTTTTATGTCCTAGCAACATTTAAGGTCATATCAGATTGGGTAGCAAGTTGTGACAGTGCACACTCATGGTGACTTTATAGTGCTGTCCCACTGGGAGAACAGGCCGCCAGCACCATGACCCGATATCCCACTCAGTCACATTATCCTGACATTGAGCCAACCAGTCCTTGCCATATCCTAATAATGCCGAGCGCCTGGCAAGGAAGCGACAAGCATCAATTTGTAAGTCATTGGTTTGACTCGAATTGGGGAATTCCACGATCTACCAAAATGGGAGACGGACGCTCAACTCATTTGGCCATCCCGTCTGGTCCCTCCCTGCTGAGTGTCGGTGGTTGGAAGTTTGGTGGGTGTTTGGATACCGTGTGTGTGCTGTGGCGGTCTGTGGTGATGGGGGATGGAGGTGGCGGTGGTTGGGTGGGGATAGGGGGGTTAGTGCTACAGGGAGGGTGGAGTATATTAGAGCCAGACACACGGCGGGATCAGCTAGGGGTGTCTGGAAATCAACGGTGTGATATTATATCTTGTGGGGATATCAGTGTACATGATATATATGTGTGTGCAGGTGTTGGGTGAGGGGTGAGGGTTGGCAGGTGTTGTGGTGTGTGTGTGGGGGGGGGGGGGTAGAGAGAAGTGAGGGTGGAGCAGTGGGTGGTATGTTTGAAGAGCAGCACGTGGTACGAGTGAAGAGCAATGGGTGGTATTTGTGAAGAGCAGACGGTGGTATGTGTGAAAAGCAGTGGGTGGTATGTGTGAAGAGAAGCAGGTGGTATGTGTGAAGAGCAGTGGGTGGTACATGCTGTGTGTGGTACATGTGAAGAGCAGAGGGTGGCATTGTGAAGAGCAGTGGGTGGTATGTGTGAAGAGCAGTGGGTGGTATGTGTGAAGAGCTGCACGTGGTACATGTGAAGAGCAGAGGGTGGAATGTGTGAAGAGCAATGGATGGTATGTGTGAGGAGCAGCAGGTGATATGAGTGAAGAGCAGTGGGTCATATGTGTGAAGAGTAGAAGGTGGTGCATGTGAAGAGCAGTGGGTGGTATGGTTGAAGAGCAGCATATGGTGTGTGTGAAGAGCAGCATGTGGTATGAGTGAAGAGCAGTGGGGGTGTATGTGTGAAGGCCAGTGGGTCGTACATATGAAGAGCAGTGGGTCGTATGTGTGAAGAGCAGTATGAGTGAAGAGTGGTGAATGGTAATTGTGTGAAAAGTGGTTCATATGTGAAGACTAGTTCATGTGTGAAAAGTAGTTTGTGCGTGAAGAGTAGTACATACACGTGTGTGAAGAATTGTGTGTGTGAAGAGCTATGGCTTTACAAATGTGTGCAGATTGGTGTGTTAACACAGGAGTGAAGAGTAGTGTGTGTGAAGAGCTGTGGCTTGACGTCTTGTGTGCAGATTGGCATGTTTACACATGAGTGAAGAGTAGTGTGCGCATGAAGAGCTATGGCTTGATGTCTGTGTGCAGATTGGCGAATTTACACATAAGTGAAGAGTAGTATGTGTGTGAAGAGCTGTGGCTTGACATATTGGTGTGTTTACACATGAGTGAAGAGATATGGCTTGACGTCTGTGTGCAGATCGGCATGTTTACACATAAGTGAAGAGTAGCGTGTGAGAAAAGCTATGGTTTGACATCTGTGCACTGATCAGGGTGTTTATACATGAGTGAAGAGTACTGTTTGTGTGAAGAACTGTTGGTTGAATCTGTGTGCAGATTGGTGAGTTTACACATAAGTGAAGAGTAGTGTGTGTGTGAAGAGCTGTGGCTTGACATCTGTATACTGATCAGCATGTTTATAAATGAGTGAAGAGTACTGTGTGTGTGAAGAACTGTTGGTTGTAGTCTGTGTGCAGATCGGCGTGTTTACACATGAGTGAAGAGGTCTGGGTGGCTGCAGGTGATCGGCTGGTAAAGTCTGATAAGGTGTGGCTGGTTATCGCTCGCTGTCGTGAGAGAAGGCAGTAGTGATGTGTCTGGTCATGATAGAACGCATCCACCGGACGCGGTGGCCGAATCGGAAGAGCGAGGACTGGTTGGCTCAGTATCAGGATAATGTGATTGAGTAGGATATGAGGTCATGGTGTGCCACGCTCGGTATGTCCTGCGGTCCAGCCCTTGTGGTGGGGGGGGGGGGGGGGGGGGCGAGGTGGAGGGCTGTTAATTACTCTAGGAGACCAGGTGTGCCAAACGACCTACCTGTATCACCTATAATCGATGCGATCACCTGTACTATATCACATTGGAAGTTCATATATATAGAGCACCAGGTGGGGAGGCATAGTGGGTAGGGCACCCGCTTTCCATTCGATGAGGCTTGTGGGATCGATCCCCGGCTGAGTCAAACCAAAAGACTTGCAAAATTGATACTTATCAGGGATTATAATATAACAGATTAAACAAAGCTCACTCAAACCAAAGACTTTCAAAATTGATACTTATCAGGGAATCTAATATAACGAATTATATAAATATTATAGATCGAATTCATCTGTCAGAGTCTGCGTTAGGCAGTTCATACTTGGTTGAGCGCCCTGGGCCAACAAACAAAGAAAGCCCCTAGAGAATTTCTGTTTGCGCTTCTTGATTATATTGTGAGGCGTTCCTATGTATAGTAAGTATTAACCACCCCACATTCAAACCATCTTGATTCAATAACGAGGTTAATAGCGCAACTGATCATAGCAGAGCCTAGTGCCTAGTACACACCTACCGTTTGTGCGCACCCACCTACCGTATACGATCTAAAACTGCCCGTTTCGCGCACAAAAATCGCTAGGTGTGTGCTCCCCGCGCACACCTAGCGATTGCGATTCGTGACTAAAAACTCAGTTTTAGGGCTAAAACGGGCCGATTACAATTGCGATTCGTGATTCGAAAAATGAATCGGGGCGTTTTCAGTTTTAAGCGGGTCGGGTCGAGTCGCGAGTTTTAGTGCGCGAATCGTATACGGTAGGTGTGTACTAGGCATTAGCAATGCCGTGGTTTACTGTTGTGTGCCTGGATGCAAAAGTGGATAATGTAGTGAAAGTGTTATTCCAATAATTGTTCTGTTATTTCCCAGCATGCATGCAGACAAAGGAGAGTCTTTACACGGGTGATGAAAATTGGGTGTGAATTCTACACTGATAGTTTAGTGGGCACTTAGAGCAATCACAGATCGCTCAGCAATGTGTGGGAACAGTTTGCCAGTAATTAGGCTGCGTTCATGGCATCCTGGTGAATATGGTGAACTTCCCACTTACTGCCAGTGAACACGACCATGTAAACTGAGAGCGTTCATTTGACAATTTGTGGTAAACAATAACAATATGGACTCCAGAAGGCTTTTAGCTTTTTTACTACGGTGTAACCATTATATTAACACAGAATCTAAGTTTAGATACATAGATTTAATCAAATATGATTGAAATAATTAAATTTGAGCAAGTTTTTGCGGTCTATGATTTTTTTAAATTGAACGTTTCAGGCTGGGCGATAATAGAGGCAAACTACAATACATGTGGAAATAACATGTAAACTGCATGTTTTTGGTAGATAGCATCCACCACCATACTATACGCCATGTATGATTTGTTTTAGTACCACACATCATGGACAATGGTTTCATTACAAACATATTTTTGTCATTTTATTACGGAACCTTACCATGCAACTTTTCTCCATTCGCTGCCATTATTTCACAAGTGGTGAATAACGAGCTGCTTAAAAGATCTCCAGTTCACAGGTGATGTTCACCAGTTGTGAAGTCAATTGAATGCAATTCACCGGTTGTGAAGTGGGAAACACCATATTCACCAGTTCATATGAACGCAGCATAACAGCTGTGCTGGTGAGTGTCCCTACATCGCCAGTGGTTCACTAGGCATTTAGTGCAATTGCAGATCTCTCAGCACTGACCTTGATTGCGTTCGAAAGCAAGGCTACTTGCACTTGATGGCGGATCCCTTTAAATAAATTGGCAGTCACCTCTGTACTGAGTCAAAGGTGAATCTTTTATCTGTGGACTATGAGGGGAGGGACCATTTGTGTGAATATAGAAATGTAAAGGGTTAGTTTTTGTTGTTTTACGTTCTAGCATATCAGGACGGGTGCTAACTTGTGATAGTGTGCACTCATGGTGACTTTATAGAGCTGCCCCACTGGGAAATCAGCCCCCCAGCCACCATTACCCGATATCCCACTCACATTAGCCTGACACTGAGCTAACTAGTCCTTGCCCTATCCTATTAATGCCAAGCACCAGCCTAGGAAGCGACAAGTATACATTTTTAAATCAGTGGTTTGGCTCGACTGGGAACAGAACTCCAACCTTCCGCGCGTGAGGCCTGCGCTATACCGATTAGGCCACTGCGCCCGGTCGAAATGTAAAGGATGTGTTTCCGGGTGTTCACCAGCATCCTTTCTCGCTCTTTGCAGCTGATTGATCACGTGATGGCTGGTATTGAGGACATCACCGGCCACTTCGGACATCACGACATGCGCGCACGGTACAGATTTCCACTTCTTTTTGTTCAAATAAAATGAAAGCAGTTCTGTTTAAAGTTGCATAATCCGATGGTTTTGAGTTTCTGTCATTTTTCTGAGATGTAAATATTAAATTTATTGGTATAATATCGCTTTGAAGTAATTTGATTTTAAATGGCTAACTTTTAATTTATTAAATTTATTGTTATAATTTACCTTACTTTATTTTGAAGTAATCTTGATTTTAAATGGCTAACTTTTGAGTTATTTGAAGTGCATATATGTCGCATTAATTTTGGCAAGCACGCTAAAACTATGACACCATAAACTTCAGTAGTAACAGGTTCTATTGAATTGACTCAGTGTTCCCTTCTATGTGGCAACAGATGCTTTATAAGTGTATCAGTATCTAAGTTAGACATCTAGAATCGAATCTAGATGATGCCTTTGGTTTTGAAAATGTTATGCTTCATCGGACTATGCAGCTTTAGGGGCCACTTTTCTGCTATCTGATTGGCTGGTTTTATGCCATTAATGAAAGTTACATAGTCCGATGAAAACATCAAATTTTCAAAACCAAAACACTTATCTAGATTTGATTCTTTGTATTTAACTTCGATACTGGTACATTGGTCGTAATGCTCGCATTGCGCTTGATTCGTGGCGAGGGAGGAGGACCTCCCCCCCCCTCTCTCTCTCTCCAGTGCCCGTTGGGACCCTGACATAACACCTCCCCCCCCCCCCCCTTCTCTCATTGGCCCCTTATAACTGGCCGCCTAGCTGCTCTTAGCCACTCGCCTCCCCTCACTCTGCCGGCGCGGACACCACTTTCTTCTCCACCCACCCACCCATACTTATACTTTATACTCTATAGGGTGGAGCGCTCTTCGGGGTGCCTCCCTCCCACTTGACTTTATTGCTCCTATCTATCCATTGACTTAACTATTGACTTTTGATCCTTCATTCATATTGCTGTTTATTGATTATGACTTCATTTATTGATCCTTGATTGATACTGCATTATTGATTATTACTTCCTATTTGACATCATTATCCTTACATCGATTAACATTGCTGCACTGAACTTCATGTGAATAAAGTGCTTTTATTACAACTCCTGCCTTCTCTCCTCCTTCGTCACATATCTACTACTGCATAGAAGGGTGTAATAAGTCAATTTAAAGGATCTTCTTAATTCTGAGCCTAGGGTGTCAGAGTTTTGACGTGCTTGCCAAAATTAATTTGGCATCTTCCCACTTCAAATATCTCCAAAGTTAGCCATTTAAAATAAAAGTTACTTCAATATTAAGTAAAGTAGAATATACAAATTAATCTAATGTCATCATCTCAGAAAATGACAGAAACTCAAAACTATGGCACTATTCAACTCTAATATCCATAAAGTACCAGCATTGCAGTGAAAAGTAAATAATTCTAACAATTAGTCACAGTAATTATCTTGAAATGTATTCCAATATTTAAAACTAAGCCAGTGTTCCTTAATATATAACTTTTGTGTGTATATTTAGCAATATATGAGGCACAGAAACTGTATGGTGATACCTTTACTATTCTCATCACTCTCCCAACACGTGTCTATTATAATTACACTTCCAATCACTCTCCCAACACATGGAAGGTGTGCAAACATTAGCTAGTGAGATTGCATTTGTCGGGGTCTTGAGCTGGTCGCTCCTGACCATGCCTAGATAAAAGATTCACCCTGTACTTGTAGTATAGGTGAATGACAACGTAGTCTAAATACGGGCGAAAATTTCTTTAGTATGGAACAGGAAGTGGAATTCCTGGTACCAGGATATAATGGCTACTTATATCAGCACAGAGTTGGTGACATGAGAGAGAATGCAAAAAGACAAGATAGTGACCATAGAATGCGGTCAATTTGACTTTTAAATGTTATATTTTTCAAATCAAAAGTAGCGGGTAAATATTAATATATATGTGAAGAATATATTTTGCTTCTTAAATTAAGAATTTATCTGCTTATTTCATTTACCCAGCATTTTGCCACTTTTTCACTTTTTCTAATGGGCTGTTCTTCACCCCTACAGTACAGGGTGAATCTTTTATAGACTATGTCCACACCCACCCTTTTGTTTGTTTTGGCAATGTCGTCTGCTTCTCTAGGTTCCAGAAGATCGACAAGCTGTACATTAAGCCTATCGTGCTACGGAAGGGTGCGGATACGTTCAGGGGCACCTCCATCATCCAGGTCTACAACAAGCTCAACGAGCGGGACGCCAAGGCCTACATCGCCAAGAAGGGGTGGGTGGTGTCCCACCAAGGGCTGTGTCCACTGGGTGGCTTCTGGTGTCCCGTGTCTGTCTGTACTAATCTAGGGGAGCCTACACTCCATCCCCTTTTAAAAAATATTTTTTTTATGAAATGCCAATTTTAAAATGTTATTCAGACTGTGATGATTTAAAAGCAGGACCAAACTGTATAAATATAAGATGACATCGTTTTTTGCTATCAGAAACGGTGGGTTTTTTTCCTGTCATTTCTCGCTCCATATAGCTTCAAACCTTTACATAACAGCTCCAATTCTCTATATAATAGCTTCTAACCTATATGTGATGGCTTCAAATCTCTATAATAGCTCCAATTCTACAGATAGTAGCTCCAAAACTGTGCATGTTTGTTCCAAATCTATGGATAATAGCTTCAAATCTGTACTTGATGGCTCCAATTCTATATATAATAGCTTCTAATATTCATGTGATGGCTTGAAATTTCTACATGAATGCTCTAAATCTATAGATAATAGCTCCAAATATGTATAGATTAGTTCCAAATCTTTGGATAATAGCTTCAAATCTGTACGTGATGGCTTCAAATCTGCACATATTAGTTCCAAATTAATAGATAATAGCTTAAATTTGTAGGTAATGGCTCCAATTCTGTTCATAGCTATATGTTGTGACTTGTTTTGTATAGAATTATATCGTCCAAGTACATGTATTGGTGATGCACTATTTTGATATTTTCTGACAATAAGCTATTGTGTACGCATAATAGAATACTGCCATTTTACATGTATTATTTCCTAAATGTACAGGTTTTCATACTTATCGAAATACTGTATAATACAGTCTTTGCTTTAATTATGGTTGCAGAGTCCGATGACTTTTGAATTTTCCCATAATTTCTTAGATCAATCAATCAACAGGATACATCTATAATAGGCTCTGGACCTGCTAGCCACTCTTAATTAATAGAAATCGCGACAGTTCTTCAGATATGGTGGATTGTAGCAACTGTCACTGGCTCCAAGATGTATGTAATTCTTGACCAGTAGGCCCCCTATGCATCCAGTCGGGACTTGAAACAGTTCACGGACTCTGCTGCCATGACACTCTCCGGCAAGTCATTCCACAGGTCAACCACCCTAAGACCGAAAAAGTTGTGTCGTAGGTCCAGTCTGGAGTACCTCTTCATTAGCTTCAGGGAGTGTCCTCTGGTTCTGGTGTTGGAGTTTCTGATAAGGCGGCTGTGTGTCTTGTAGATACCATGGAGATATTTGAATACTTCAATAATATCCCCTAATATATCAGGTTGTCCATTATAACATACTATTCATTAATCTGGAGTAACTTTGGGAAATAAATTACTAATTTTGGAGCAATTTGAGCTGAAAGAACCCAAAATTATTTCTACAAACTTGCCAAAACTACTGTAGCTATGACCCAGATTTTCATCTCGCGATGACCACATGATGTGGGCTGACCTACCGATGTAGGTGGCCTGGTCCCCTTAGAATGAGGACAAGACTAATGAGGTCACAAGATTGACCTAATTGGTTAGTGGCCTCCCTCCCTAATGTCTGTCTCAAAGTAGGTGTCCATAGGGATGGATGTGCTAATAAATTAACTGATTATTCTTTCTATTCTGTCCCAAATCATTAGTCAATGCAACAGTATCAAAGTCGGATATATAGAATCAAATATGTGTTCAGGTGAATAAAATATTTACCCCCAAAAATGTAGGTAACTGTTTTCGTTTAGAAAAGAAAAATGCTTCATCGGACCATGCAACTTTAAGTTGATAGTCATGCTCAAACATGTTCCATTATGTCATCACTAATCAATGGAAGTACATTTTTCAACTAACGGTTTAAAGCCAACATTACACAACACACACAATACATTCAAGACCGCACATGCGTTATGATGCATATCCATTATTTGTTTTGATGTACACAACTTTGAAGTAAGTTGATTCATCTTAAATACTGATTCCTGTTGAAGATTGCTTGTACCTGACGACCGGTGTTGCAGTTTCAGCGGCACACCAGTATGCAAGGGACACATTGCTTCTGCGCATGCATCAAAATCGAACAGCATTGTCACTAACCTTATAAATTTAATATACTGTTTTTGGTAAAGATGTTTTCTATATGTGTACCAAGCGATTTGTTACTACGTGGTGTGGTTTTAGAGATATTTCACTTTTGCTGTATTTTCTGTATGCAGATTGCTCACGACCATTGACAATGCCTTGAGTTTGACGGTACGCGCAGTGCAAAACATTAGTTTTATTCCAAACTAATAGAAATCAAGAACCCTAACCATATTAATTTAATATAATCTTTTTGGTAAAGATGTTTTCTATATGTGTACCAAGTGGTTTGTTTCTAGGTGGCATGGTTTTAGAGATGTTTCACTTTTTCTGTATGAAGATCACTCACGGCCATTGACAATGCATTTGAATTGATGTCTCCCTTGCAAACTGGTGTGCCGCGGAAACTGCAACACCGGTCTGTTTTACCCAACTGGCATGTCTGTTTCTGTTTCTGTTTCTGCTCAAATGTCGTCTGCTTCATACGGAATACTTTCTGCTCTGAGCAGGAAATTCTGAGCTTGTAACAAAGTCTAGTTTTTTCTTTTGTCCTAAATCGAATGTCACTATCCTCAAGTGATCTATCATATATCTACTCCAGCCCCATGACGTCATTAAATGTTATCTGATTGAACAGTCTTTGCTCCCACCAAATGTCTTTGCTATTATCAAAGCGCTGCTAATTATCACTAAAGCTTCCTCAAATATAAAATATATAATATATATTTTTATTATTCTGCCTCCACTCAATGACCTTTTGTCAGTAAAAATTAGCACCTATAAATTTTACTTAGTTTTTTTACTAACACTATTATTGGATTTTTAACGCCACCCTAAAAGCCGATTTTCTTTGCCGATGTTTCTCAATGATGTGTTCATCGGATTAAATAATTTAGGTTTTAATCACAGATTTTAAATTGTTTGTATGTTTGTTATTCAAGAAAACTATGTTCTTGATCAAATAGGTTATATATCATCCACACCGTCCTGATATGACCTTAGATGTTGCTAGGACGTAAAACAACAACAAACAACAAATATATCATCCACGAGTGCAGCAACTCCAAATATATCCTCGTGACTATATTTATTCTATGGGTTCCTATTTGTTGGTTGAGTTATTGATATGTTTGTTATGTTGAATAAAGGTAAGTACATAATCCTTTCAGAAAACCCTTACTTTATCTATTCTCAAAAAGTTGTATAATCCGATGAAAGGATCATATTTTAGAAACCAAAACACTAGATTTGATCTTACACGTTCTTAGATACTGATACACTTATTAAAGTATTTATTGCTGCACAGAAAGATTACTAAGTCAATTTACGAGAAGCTGTCACTGGTTTTTTCGCTTCAAATGTTTTCCAAATACACGATTTCCGCAACGCATGTGCAGAGCTTAATCCAGACTGGACTTGTGGGTCACAGATTCTGTGGAGAGGCAATTGAGGCTCTGTTAACACTGGCTTCATATTGAGCAACTGACACAGTCTTTTCGGCACAAATGTGGATTTATAGAGAAAACATACTTACCATTGTTTAATCATTTTTTATAATTATAGCTGTACCCTATTGATTGATTTATTGATTGAAAAGCTTGATCGTCAGTGTCAAACAACACAGTGACCCACTGTCAAACAACAACACGAGTGTTGTTGCCTATCACCAGGTGTCGTACTAGTCGCGGAAATCGTGTATTGATCCTTTAAAATAAGTGTTACCTAAAACTAAAGTAAAACTAAAGTAAAGTATATTATAATGATCCACCTAATACAGTTATCTAAAAAGAATATGGCAGAAACTCAAAACCATCGGACTGTGCAACTTTAAACAGAGAGGAAATTCCTGCGCCAATAAAATTCTTCAGAAAGCTAGTTAAATACTGAACTTTGGGAATTGTTATTTTTCACTTTTTCCTGTGCTTGCTTGTAAAGGGATTTTGATTGTTCATGCATTTTGAGAAGAATCGTGGCCCACTATTTCACTCAAGACAACAATGTGTGAGTTTAGCCATATGCGAAAAGAATATGGAGATGTTATGATGTCCCTTTTTGTTAGCAAAGGTCACACACAGAGCTAGACCTATTATTGTATTCAAATGGATTTTCTGTTAATAAACAAAGTGCAAGACCAATAACAAATAGTTTTAGCTAGAACCCAACATGTACATTAATAAATCTACCTGGTTAGACTACAAGAGTTACGAACAGAAATAAAAGCCTAGTCCCAAACCAGTCACCACCCTCCCTTTCTCCCTCCCACCCCCTTCTCAAATCCCCCCCCCCCCTACATCCGCCACCCCTGACAAAAACTAAGAATAAAATAAATAACAACTACCAAAGTATGCCCTCCATCCTGTAACACCTGACTGACTATTAAAACATATAGTAACCACAAAGTTATAGTTGACCAATGAATCATGCAAGCCTTACCTGCATAATCGAACTGTAACAGCAAGTGATACCCATTGTATTAATGTTTCCTGACAAGTATGATCAGCAAATCAATGAAATGGTCTAAGGATAAATTACTATCTTCCAGTCTACATGTTCAAAATAATATCACCATAATATTTGTAAAGCCTGATTGCTACCTGCTATTGTTGAAATTGTCATACCATCTCATCATCTCATCCATAAATAGTTCATATGCACCATAGCAGCTAAGGCTGGAAGACCAGCACCTCGGTACTGAAAAAAGATGTTATTCAACTGGAATAAAAATGTTGAACAAATAAAAATACGACAACAGAACACAAGCTTAGCAAGAAGAAGAACAACAACAAGCTAGTTTACGCTACTTGACACAGCTTGCTCCTGTCGCTGACACCGCTTTTGTTTCTGTTGCAGCTCATTTGTGGTTGACAGCTTTGAGGGAACGCTCAACAACTTCGGCAACATCTTCCAGGCCATGGGACGCATGAACTCCAGCAACTCACTGGACAGCTTCGGAGGCCTGTAAGTCCCTCTATGCATTCATCAGCACTTTGTGCACAACAAAATCACTTCATAAGGTCTAGGAGATCCAGCTTAGTATTCTGAAAAAGGCTCACTCGGTATTGTACGCGTAAATAGGTTACCAGTTTATTTTAGATGGCACAAGCATAGGTGTATGTATGTAAATTTTGGAGCAAGTGGTAAAGGCGTGAGGTAGATAGAGCCAGGCGAGGAAGCAATAGGTGGCGCCACCAGACGAGACAGAAGAAGACCTGACCAGTAGATGACTGGAGGTGTGTCAGTTAATAGGTGTAGTGTCAGGTTGATATGAATATATAATCAGTTCCAGATAATTATACTCGTATAATTGCTCATGCAGCATATATATATATATATATGTGTGTAAATTATCAGCAGTATAGGGAGTAGTTTGTGTGACAGTTGATGCGTGAGCAGACAGGTGGCGCCACATACGGACCTGAGGTTGGGGTAGGTTACACCAATCAGTTTACACTCCAGGGCCCGTATGCATGGAGCAGTGTTAGCAGCGTGTGGTGTTATGCCTCTAACACCGGGTAGCTACCACCAATTATCGGCGGTGTCAAGAACTATGTCAAGCTGTATGCATGGGGCCCTATGCATGGGGCCCTATGCAAGCCATATATATGCATGGGGCCCTAAACGGTGAGTGTTAGCTAAACGTGAATGTATTTATAGATTTGGGAAATCCTTCGATTCGACAATATGAATGACGCCGTCAATGCGGCGGCAGCGTTAATATTGCTTCGTTTTTAGGGTTAATTTGATTAAATTTTACTTATTGCCTATGTAATTCTGTTAAATATGACAGCATTTAATAGATTTGGGCCTAATATATAGCCGCCAATTCGGTGGCGGCGATGTGTTTTGTTGATATGCGACAGTATGGATATCGACGTCGAAGCAGGGGTTGCTTGCATTCGTCGATTCGACAATATGAATAACGCCGCCAATGCAGGGGGAGGGTTAATATTGCTTCGAATTTAGGGTTAAATTGATAAAATTTCACTTATTGCATATTTAATTCTGTCAAATATGATAGCATTGATTAGATTTGGGCTTCATCCTGACACTAACCTAACACCAACCGCTGTAAACCTGCTATGAGCAGAGTTAGAATTTCCAAGTTTAAATGTGCGGTGTTAGGCCTAACACTGCTCCATGCATACCAACTTTTCAGCGCTAAACCAGAAATCCCGCCCTAAACGCGTTTGGCTCGCTAACACCGCTCCATGCATACGGGCCCTGCAGCCTATGACTGATGAGGGAGTAGAGCCTGAAGAGCAGGTGGAAGCTTCCAGCAGTATTACATATATATATAGATATATATATATATATATACAGAAACGGCCCTGGAGTTGGTTACTGATACTCTGAGCAAGCTGAACTTCAGCAACCATACAAGTATTCAAATATCTAGAATTTCTAGAAACTATGTTTGGTGTCCCATAGCATGTGGCATCCTTGGTGGCTGCCTGAGTTGCAGGTACCTCCAGCTGGCCCTAATCATGTATTCTAGAATCTATGTTCATGGTGATTCCTAAGTCAATGAACAAAGGAAAATCAATGAGTCAGTAATTGTGAGTGAGTGAGCGAGTAAGTGAGCAAGCAAGTGAGTGAGTGTTTGGAGCTCTATGTCCAAACAGCACCAGAGGTCATCAGGTCATATTAGTCTGACCCCGTTTAATCTGACCAAAACATCTATTGCGCAGATTTCCGCCGTTGAATTTATCCCTCGAAAATCAAAATTGTTTATCCGACAATCTCGCTAACCCGACATTGTGTGGTGGGAACAAAGTGGTCTGGATTAATGAGGGCTCACTGCAGTGTGTGTGAACGTGTATAGATGATGGATAATGGTTGGTCGTTGGAGTTTTAAGTCCTGGCAACATCTAAGGTCATATTAGGACGGGTACTGACTTGTGACAGTGCACACTCATGGTGACTGCCCCACTGGGAAATCAGACCACTGACACCATGACCTAATATCCCACTCAGTCACATTGGTCGTAATGCTCGCACTGACACTGAGCTAACCAGTCTTTGCCTTATCTTATTAATGCCAAGCACCAGGATAGGAAGTGACAAGTATCAATTTTATAAGTCATTGGTTTGACTCGACTGGGAACTGAACTCCCGATCTCCCGCACGTGAGGCCCACACTTTACTGATTCGGCCACCACGCCCGGTACACGATGGGGAATATGTGTGACGGTTTCTGCTGCATGGATGATGGAATGTGAGACTTGATGGAAGGATATATAGATTAAGTGATCTGTTTGTCATGGACTATTACGTTGATGGGTTAAGTGCGTGTAATATATGATATCCATATATATATATATAAGAGATGGCTATGCCCTAGTAGGAGAAAAGACACAAAGTGAGGAGTGGTGGAAGCCCTGATTTATTGACAGAGGCTCTGGCCGAGCAATATACCCCCCTACCTAATACAAAAGCTTGAAATCTAGGCTCATGTGATGCCAAACCGTGTGTAAAGGCGCGTGACCAAAGTGGTGGCGCCAAAATTGGGATCGGCCCACAGTAAATCGGCTGATCAGGAGTATGGATAATAATAAATAGCATGATATAAAGTCAGGCTAAGTGAAAGGAAGAGGAAGAGACGGAAGGTTGGTGAACAGCCTAATTTATTGATAAGGCTCTTGGCCGAGCAATAAAGCCCTACCTATACAAAGCTAAAAGTAAAAATAGGTGTGTAGTGTGCCAAGCAAACAGCAGAAGTGAGCAGTGTAGAAGGTGGGGGGAGGGGAAGCAGCAAGAAAAGTGCTGGCCCGCAGCAAATATATATAATGGACAAGAAATAATCATGAAGTCATAGGATAATAAATAATATTATAAGATCATAGGATAATAAATAATATTATAATAACCTCACCCGCCATTTTATATTTATATAATAGATTATATTGCACATAAAGTCAGGCTAAGTGAAAGGAAGAGGAAGAGACGGAAGGTTGGTGAACAGCCTAATTTATTGACAAGGCTCTTGGCCGAGCAATAAACGCCAAACGGGACCGCTAAACCGGGCCCGCCCCACCAACCGACCCCCCGACCTCAATTGTTGACAAAGAAGCCGAGACACGGAAGTCATTTACTATCCTTTCTTGCAATGGAGTCTTTAAGTAGGAGTAGACAGTGTCAGAGGCCCAATCACCCCTGACCTTAATTTCCTCAATAGAGGCTCCTGACATAGCCAAATATGTACAACCTCCCCTTCTAAGGGAATGCGAGGTAAAATGCTCCTCACCGAGGCCCGCACTATTTGAGAACAGCACTAGCATCTCCTGATAAGCTGAATATGTCATCGGGAAAGAGGAGCTGCCCAGTCCTGGAAGGCGAAAAGCCATGTCCCCGTCCCGGGCTGTTATATCAGTAAAATGGCGCTCTGTCCAATAGACTGCACAAAGGGCTGTATTGGGACAGCGAGATACGGGTATCTCCAAGACCCTCTCACGAAACTGTATAGTCTTCGAGCGACGCACCCGTATTATCATTCCCCATGGGTGGAAGAAAAAAATCCCCCCTACACAGGGCAGAATCTGAGTCAGTGATTTGTGATTTACGAAGGAGTGCTCTAAATGAGCACAAGATAGCTGCACGCCAGGCAATATGGCCTGGGTTGTTAGTCAATAAAGAAAAAATGCGCAAAAGCATATGTGGTAGGATAGGGGGGGCCTGATGGTGAGCATCCCCCTTTCGGCGCTTTATCCCCTTCAGGGTTGACGCAACCAGAAAATCATCGTATTGGATGGGCAATGCCCCATTCTGTCTGAGAAAATAATTCAAGCCTGACAAATAATTTAAGACCGACCTGTAGGTCAGCGACCTAGCTAACCAAGCTGCGTATAATGCAACTCGCTCAGAGGCACAAGGAAAAGGAGAACTGTCGCTAAGAAAAAGAGCAAGGAATTCAAAATACCTCCGTATCTGAACGTAACGGGTTGAAATAGAATTTTTTTGCATAAGAATGGCTCTCAAATCCCTTTTGTTCAGCTCGCAACTGCACCAGATCTGCAAGGAAAAAGAATAGGGGCATCAAAAAGGTGAGTGCAGCACATAACCCGATCACTGTCAACCTCCCTTATTCGAGAGCAGCTGGAGCCAGCGTCCAATCTGCTCAGGGCATCACAAACAGTGTTAATGCGTGTATTAATGTAAACTGAATGGAATACAAAATTCTTCCTAACAGACAACCAAATGATTTCACGCAACATAACCATTATATCAGCAGAGCGGGAGCGACCTGTATTGAGTGAGGCCTGAACCACTGCACTATCAGTTATACAAACAATCTCAGAATTAGACCAGTCAGCTGCCCAGCGGCGAAAGCCCTCAATTACCGCATGCATTTCCTTAATATTAATATGTTTATTACCCAATCCGTCCATCAGCCTGACCCCATGGTGACCACAAACCTGATCTATCCCATGCTCGTCAGCGGTGCTGAATGCACCAACCAGCCAGTCATTAGCAAAACTAGCGCCAAGGCCCCAGCCGGAGGCGTCACTGTACATAGCTTTAGTAGCGGCAAATTTACCCAACATACCTGCCTTGCCATTAAAACTAGAAGCAAATTCAATCCACCAGTCAATATCAGCCCTAAAGCCTGCGTTAAGTCTTGCCTTAAAATACGGTTCATGAAGAGTACCGATCAAATCGTAGACCCTTCTACTGAAGGTCCTGCCGCCCCTCACCACCTTTGCACAATGTGCCAGGAGGCCAGCAAGGCTCTCCAGGTCCCTCCTGCAAGCCTTCCTTCTTGACTTAAAACTCAGAAGTCTTCCCCGCAACTTATCCACCTTATCCTGGGGGAGTGATAATTCTAAAGATTCAGAATCCACCTCTATCCCAAGGAACCTGACCTTCATGGATGGAGAAATAAGTTTTCTATAACTAATATAAAAACCCAAGCGACGAAGAATAGCAATGGTTATCTGCTGGTAAGCAGCTGCCTGGTCAAAAGTACCGGCAATGATACAGAAATCATCTAGGTAGTTCACTACACGACAAACCCTCTCTCTGGCTGCACATCGCACCACAAAATCCGAGATGCGGGAGAATATATAGGGACTCGAGGACATACCCATACAAAGTCTACTATCAAGTAAATAAGTAACAAAATTTTCTCCCTTGAACCGCCACTTAAGGCCCTGGCTAGAGCGATCATCCGGGTGAATGTGGACAGCCCGATAAGCATCCTTAATGTCGATACAAGCCAGGTAGTCCCCCTTCTCCAATAATTCCACCACATCATCGATACCCTTGTATTTAAATTTCGGGGCAATAGTAGAAGTCCAGTTATTCACAGAACCACCCTTAGGCCTACTGCAATCCACTACACTACGGCCACCACCATTATCTTTCGGAACCACAAAAAGCCCATGCACACTAAGGGGAGGATCCACTACCTTCGTTACAAAGCCGTCATGAATTTCAGCCAACAAGCGTGACTCGATTATATCAGCCTCCCATGATGTTTTGGTACGTCTAGTCTTAACATCATAACGGGCATCACAATCTTGATCGATAACCCTAAAGCCAAAGACAATACCCTGTAACATATATAGGCCGTCGACATCACAGCTTCCCCTGCAAAAACACTCTACAAAAAAACGGCATGGTTTTAGTTGAGATGTAATAGAGGACAATACATAGACACAATCACAGGAACCTGATGCACAATCTTCATACACTCCAAAAGTGACAAAATCGGAGTCAAGTGTCTCCCTCACCGACACAATCAAATGTCCATATTCAGTCTCCACTACCACAATAAAGTCTGACCAGCTGTTCTCTCTCAATCCATTCCAGCTTAACTTCGATCCAATTTTAAACGAACCCACGGAAACCTTGTCAGTTTTTCCACCTGGGCGAACGTCCTGATTGTCGATTTCACACGATATTAACTGACACCCAATGCTAGCGTCCCATACCATATCGACATTACTAAAGTTATCAGAATCACCATCATCACGAAAGACGAATGGCATAGGGGTTGTCGAGTCATCCGGCTCCTGCGTGGCACTCACAGCAGTCCTCGCCTCTATCCGCCCACAAACCGCATGGCAATCCCCATCAGCCATCGGGTCACAACCACCACTCGCCCCAACACTTCAATCTCTGCAGCTGTTGCGTTTGTGCCCTTTTACCCCACATTTTGAACATATGTGCGCAAAGCGACACTGGTCCTCCTTTTTAGCACATCCTTGCTCACTGTTATGGGCGTAACAGGGGCGCTTGCTGCCAGTTGGTCCTGCCAACATCCTGCGTCGCCTGTTTTCACCTGACGTGCCCGTCTGCTTTTTCTCACGCACATTCGCTTGACTATAGTGTAAAACACTTTTACCCGTGTGTGCCTCAGTGAAAGCAGCGAAACCCTCCATTTCCGCTAACTTCCTAATGGCAGAGTCGTACTCAACATGAGTGGTATCAAAAAAATCATTATGCCTAGCACGGTGAGAAACAAAACTGATGTGATGTAGAACGGCCCGATAATCCGCAATCGACATCTCCGGGATGTCTAATGCCCAGGTAGCCGTAGCGCAAACCAATTCGTGGCAGTTCAATTTCTCAACGTTTTTCTTGCCAACCGTGTAGCGCTTCAGAGACCACTTACTTCTTCTCTTCCGTGAAGCACTGCTGCTTGAAGAGCTGCTATCGTGGCGTCTACATCTCCTTGCGCCGGTCCTAGAGTGGTTCCTCGCACGGCCGTAGGTTGAATGGCCGCCTGTCGTGGCTGCCGACGTAGACCCGACCGGTAACATTGGAGGTTCCGCAGCGAGGGCGCCAGCGGTCATGACAGTCGAGCCCATGTTGTGTCGTTGTCGTCGGTCCGCTTTCTCCGCTAACAGCGCATCCCTCGTCTGGAGCAACACGTCCAACTCCTTTTCCGCGCACAGCTCTTCAATCTCCCGAAGAGTCTCCTCGCGTAGTTCAGCCATATTCTTGAAGCCCCCACCTGTCTCCGACGCCATCGCGTCCTCCTTGGATGCGTCTTTAGATAATCTGGCCGCCGAAGAACTTCTCGTTTCATGCACTATGCTGTCCTCGCTCTCACAAATACCATTCTTGTTGTGACTTCTCCCACAAGCACTACAAAAAGGCATCGGAATGCTGTGCTTTATGCAGAAAAACGGTGTCGATAATACTGTTTTTCATAGCAGGTAATATCTCAATTCCTGCTTTTTTGGTCGTAAAATCGACCAACGAGGGGTCCGCGTATCACATCGACAATCTTATACTTATTTGTCGTGTCACATCAACAGTCAAGTAGTTATTGGTTAAGCGAGTATATTTCTATAAGGGTTGCTCTCATGTCCTTCTTAG